>JTDE01008156.1:10292-59655 GCA_014338405.1 Paragonimus skrjabini miyazakii | reverse complement strand
CATACCTTCTTCTCATTGCGCGTTTGCAAGGCTTGGAATGCTCTACCAGACCATGTTGTTTCTTCCAGCTCTGTAGCAATTTTCAAGGCTCGCCTTGACCAACATTTATTGCATTAGTTCAGATACTGCACCTCTTTTCCCCATTTCAGCCTGTTGCTGTGGCCCTCGAGATTCTACGCATCGAGATACGGAAACCTGAAAAGCTCCAGCTTCCTACTTCCGTGTACAACCCGTTGAACCCACTGAAAATCAAGAGAATTGAAAGCTAATTTTGAGTTACTCGCAATTATCAAAGTTAAAGTTAAAAATGATTGGTTGTTTTTATAGTTTTCAAATAAAAAAGTTGGATATCTAATGCAACTTTGGCCGTTTTGATTAGATGATTGGGAGTGTGTTATAATCAATCATTTTTATTCGTTACCATAAAGTTACCTTGCTTACTTTTATAAATTTGTGAACAAATTGCAGTGTTATCTTTTGCTCTCTTGTTACATACTATTCATCGTACCTGTTGCCTTCATTGTACATGTAAACTGCTTGTTTATTGTTTGAACGTATGCACATTTTGTCCTCGAGCTCCTCGGCTTCTGCTTGCACGTGGTCGTTAACGACCAACGTAACAATTGTTACCGGGAGTTAATTGTGGAAACAGCGAATGTTAATACGCTGGATAAACTGAAATTGCTAGAATCACTCTGTCACTCAAGAGGAGCGTTTTTCTAACCTATAGCGAACGTAGTGTGGTGGAAATTATCGTCGACAGTTACTGTAGTCTGTTTGGTAACACTGATGATTCATTTCTTGGTTCCACTACAAAATTTAACGGTTCGTACCGTAATAAGTCTCTCCATACTATCTTTCTATGTAATTTAGTATCTGGAGGCATTCCTTGGGACTAAACGTTTAGTAAGGTAGACGAGCTAAAACACATCTCAGTTCGGGTCTGCAAAGCCTAGAACTCTCTGCTAGAACATATCGTGAGTGCCACGACATTTGCTGCGTTCCAAATTCACCTGGATCACTTAGTCCGTGCTCCAGCATACTTTCTTGTGCACAGCCACGTTTGTATGTTCGTCTGTCATATAGCTCACACTTAATCATGCCTGTTCACTCAGATATAGACTTACGTGTACAATAGCGGTAGGCATGCATTTATTCATTCTTCATTTCAGCCCTCCGGCACAATCAAGAAAAGTTACGACGTGTAACCTAACCTCTGGTACGGAGATTCCTCGTCTGAAGAAACGGAACCATCAAAAGCTGTCACTTTCCACTTCCGTTTACCACCCATTAAGCCTCTACTAAGCACGTTACCTCAGTGATTGTCACAGGTTAGGGGGCGACGTATCCACTTTGCGGTGCCTGCTTACGATCGTCTTGCTGTTGTGAAACAGTATCCAAGAGTTCAGTCAACTAACACAGTCCTAGGCGCCTAGAATAAAAGTTGTCATATAATTCTAAACCGGCTTGAAACCTGGCTTAATAAACACATCTGGTCAGGAGCGGGACATCTCCGGATACGCTCTGATACGAAACTATCAAATATAGGGTGAATGTGGTAATGTCTCATATCACCACGGACTCTCGTGCTTCACTGACCTCGGAGTCCACTCTACTGACGCTTGAGGAGTCGTTGTGGTTAGCCATAATTACCTCAGTTTCCTTCTGCTTAATGGTTGAAATCAGCTACAGAGCACTTACAAAAAACAGACTGGAACGAGAAAATGCGCATTGCGATTCGAGGAACGACAATCATCAAAGACTGGACTGCGATAATTGGGGAGTTTGCTCTCCTAGACATCGTTTTTGCTACTGGCCAGTCTTCTGGTTTTGATGTTACAGAATTCTACAACTTCACTGAAAACGTGACCCAGCACACAAAATGGCTGGAGGGACACAAGCCGTCTCGACTGGACCGTGTGCTGACCAACGAACCGTGTATAGTTGAGCTGGTCGAAGTTGGTGCTCCCTTTAATACAAGTGATCATATGAAGACCTTCCTTCGCTTTATCTATGAAGTTACTATCATCCACCCCGAAAAGAGGACACGCCGTAACGTTCGGAAAGCTGACTTTAGCAAGATGCAGGAGTATCTTCGCAGAACCAATTGACCGTCGATAGACGAATTCAGTCCGGTGGGCGCACACTGGGAGGAATTTCGGTTTCATCTCTCCATTGTAATTGCTGCAAACGTTCCACTTTCCTCTTGTCATGAAGCCCACTCCAGGTCGTAGCTAAATCCATACGAGGAAAAGTTTCTCTGGACACCTTCTAACTTGTGAGAGGTGAAACTCCTCATCGAACGTACCAAAACGCGTGCGTGTAACTGTCGTGAGGTTTGATCGCCGTGACAACCAAATCAGCCTAGCACAATTGTATATCGACTAGATTCTTTGGCCACGTGGCATCCTTAACCAAATCCAGAGCTGCTATATCTAGTCTAAATGACCGCACTAGACTCGATGTTCAACGCTTAAACTGCAACTATTCAGGGCGCTCAGTTCACTGCTGTATCTATTAGCATTTTTGGGGGAGTGAATTTCTACATATGATGAATAGTGATAGCCTAGCTGATGAGGGCATACTCGACTTAAGTAGTATGGACGTGCAAAACAACCTACTCCACTTTAGGGTGGATAAGCCACAGAGCCTTGATGAAATACCGCCATCAGTGCTAAAGGAGTGTACAGATGTCCTTGTAAAACCGCTGAACCATCTGTCCGAACATTCCTGTTCCACCGACCAAATTCAGAGACCGTGGAAGCATGATGTTATCTCGCTAATATGCAATGGTGGTAATCGTACTGATGCTGGTAACTTCCACCCGGTAACCCTATCATCACGAGTCTTTAAAATCAGGGAGAACATCCTAGACAACTACATCCAAAAGTGTCTAGACGCAAATTGCCTGCTAATACCGAACCAGCATGGTTTTAGAGGCGATCTCTCATGCAATACCAACTTGCTGGTTGCAAGTGATTCGTTCACAGTAGCTGCAGATGATTGTCTCCCAATGGATGTCGCACTCTTTGATTTTGCTGAGGCGTTCGGCAGGTTGGCGCATCACATTCTTCAACAGAAACTGCAAGTATTGGATCTGAGAAAGTAAGCATGGTTATGGCTACAACATTCCCTGGAAAATCGGACATATACTATACGAGAGAATGAAGAAATGTCAGCGCCGTTTCGCGCACCAACTAGGATTTCGCAGGACTCCATACTGCGTTCACTGCTATTGTTGGTTTTCCTGAACGGCCTCCCGACAGTCGGTTCTCATTTCGGCAGATGATATGAAGGTATGACGGGTTCTGAGAACTACACAAAACGCGGATATCCTCCATAAGTATCTGGATGCTGTGTTCCACTGGACGACGGATAACTAACCACCGTTTTACTTGGTAAAATCTATAGTTGTGTATATTCGGTATACTGGCTTTGGAGAGTACCACATATGGGACGCTACGTTATCCACCATCAACTGCGAGCGGGATCTCAGAACAGTAATGACATCTGATCTCAGACTGAGTGCTAATACTTCCGCCAAAAGAGCTGATCGCTGAGTCGGTGTGCTATTCAGTACACCTGGAAATTCTCAATCGAGAGCGATTAAGCGACTCAGATTTCCCGTTTGGTTCGGTCCTCTAAGAAGCAAACTGGAAGCGTTGGGCATCCAGTGCGCGTCACTTTCCTTAGTGTAAGAACCTTTCTACTTAAAACTGCATCCGACCTTTCATCGTCATCCATGATTTCTGCGGGAGTTCCTCAGCGGTTAATGTTCAGTCCTCTTTTGTTGCATAGTTACGTCAAAAACCTTCAAGACAAGATTTCCAGCCGCTCTCTTCTCTACGCTGATGACTTAAAAATCCAGAAGTTTAGTGACTGTACTACTCCACGGACGGGTCTTCATGCAATTAAACACTGCTCATACGATTGGGGTCTCTCCCCTAAATGATGGTAACCATGCGCACATGTTACTTAATGGGGACTTGCAATTCCTGCGTGAATTGCAGTGCGCTCAGTACAATGGACATCGCAAATATCGACCTGAATAGACAGCCACTCTTCCCAACTTATCTGTCACTCATTATTGCGATATTTCCGCAGAAAAGTTGTTAACTATTGTGATTATAACACTGGCTTTCCCACGCCTAGACGACTAAGCGGTTTAAGCCTTTTAGGGTATTTATGTCAAATGCTTGCTTGGAAACTCTAACTGAATTGCGCATTACGGTCTGAAGAAAGATATACTCGCTGTTGAGCGTGTCCAGCGCACGGATGCTGAGCTGGTCACTAACCTAATAATATGTCATATATCGATTTCGACTTCAACTTTTTCATATACACTGATTTGAATTTTGATGACTTTGTGGTAACTTAAACCTTACTCACTTTTATGTAGCGTAATTATTCGTCATATTGACTGATAACGGTCGATGAGCAGAAGAACGTTCACAAGTTTCGTCCGCGGACCTTTTTAGATGACTAATTCTTCTGTTATGTTGTGTAAACAACCACCAAAACTGCCTTTCTTTTGACGTCGTTGGCTGCCCGTCTTGAGATAATATGAAGTCTTTGTTAGACCTCGGTTTACTTGAGCCCTTTTGATTCATAATTTTACTTCATTATCCGTACTAGTTTTATCTGCAAGAGAGATGCTACGCTCGTTTTCGAATGATTGCTTTTTAAGTCAACAGACGTTCGTTTGCTTCTGAGAAGTACAAACTGACTGAATTCGGGTATCTGGGGTCTCTATTTTCAGATCCGTTCATCCGTCATTCGAAATTATAGGAACTCTTATGTAACTGATCTTCATCATTTCCCCATTTTCATAATGATAGTACTGACGGTAACATTTAGATACATGTCGATGATGATGACGTACGTGTCTAGTTAGACTAGCAGGTTGATATATACTGCCGATATCCTTTAAACGTCCTCTAGTTATTCTGTTTAGGATATATGCGAAGGATATATGCTTCCAATCAGTGATCAATCACACTTGTCGTTCTTTCACCTTATTTCCTCTGAATATCTGTATACGCAGATGACTTTAATGTAATGGGTGTTAAATTGTTTGGCTGCACTTGAGCCTACAAGCATTCACTTTGTTCCCACAGATTTCGATGGAACGTTGAGTTTTTGCTTGCATAAACGCTTGTAGTCTGCTTTTTCCTTCTGTTTCTAACGCTTTAACTTTAACCGTTATTGTCGTACACTGTTTTACCACACACCAAAGGCTTTTTAAGGAAACTTTGAACAAACTAAAGAAAACGTTAATAGATATCAGGTAAGTTATTTAAAGTGTAGGCGGCTCCTATTATGCCACAGTTATAAGCATTGTTACAACCTTGAACTAACCAGTCCGGCAACACTTTACAGCTGCATCAAGAATTATCTGGGAACCAGCGTTGTTGCTAACTAAGTCGACAAAAGCAAGTGGATCACGCTTAGTCTAATTGTTTGATTGCGTTTACTCCCACATAATTTAAAAGTACACACAGATGTCTGTGGCTACTCTGTTTTCCTGGATTTTTTGACAGTGCAGTGCTATGTACTGTCCTTGAAAGACGCCTACACGCCCATAGGCTTTGGAAGAGTAGGTGGTCACTAGACAGTCTGTTGGGACGTGCACTTGCTTATATCTCGTCATATAGGCGCGAAATAGACTAAAGTGGATCGAAAAATTCCCGGAATTTATAGAGTAAGCTTATTTAAATGTGGTACACTACTGCACCCTGAGTCAACCAGTTACCGGCAGAAAAGCAGCAAAGTGTCTGGAAAACTGGCTGCGTGTGAACAACTGACCATCTATAATCGGTGTTTGTTTTAGGCTCAAGTGTTCCTTTTATCGGTTGGTTCAGAATATATGCCGGTTCTCAGCTTTTGCTTCACTGATTCTACGTAAATATTAGGTTAGGAAAGGTCCTCGTTGTGATAGACAACTTCCCTTATATTTTGGTTCTTAACGATCCATATGGCACTCGTATCATCCAAACATTTACCACCTTCAAAATGTGAAGTTGATGGACTCGGATTATGCTGGCAACAAGGTGTTACTTTTAGACTATTTTTGTAAGACGGATTTTGCTACTTACTATTCTCCGTTTTACCTAGTCATTTGAAGTGAGGATTGGTAAGTCATAATGCAAAGTGTAGTTTCAACGTTGCAGCGGTAAAACCGATCTAAGGCTAGACAGTTATGTTCTAGATGCTGTACACCGGTTTTCATTTATAGGAATTCGCATTCAGAATGATGAGAAAATTAAAGGTTAGCTTACATTTCTAGAGTTAGGACGATATTCCACAACTTTAGACAGTTCTTCGAAAAGTGACGTCAAATAACTCTAGGCGGTACTTCAATAAGACAACAGGTGGAGAAATTTTACTTTTTGATACAAGCCAAGGCCATTAAAGAAGGAGTACATAAACTATTTTGAAAGTGTTTGATCATTGATATGTGTGCGTTTGTTAGTTGTTATCCGTAGGTAGTAAATCAAGAGGCTTAAAGCCAGGTTAATTTAACTATGCATGACAACCAGTTTCATCTACAGAATTCATAAAAGTGCATAAATGTAAATAGCCAAGTCAAGTACTGAGAATAAGAACCCATTGATTGTTATGTTGATAATTGTTTGCCAAACTTTCCACTTTATCAATATAAAGATAGTATTTGAAAAAGGTCAATAATAGCATGTAAGATGTCTTACGCATTGGCATTTTCTTCACATCTCATCGGTGACTTTTGCGAAATTAACATACACATTATATAATGGGGGAGCAAGCAGCTAGGAGAAATGGATCTGGTCGACGATTAAGAATACGAGTAATCCGAAGGAATATTCAAGTAAGTGGCAGACAAAACCAACCGGTAGATGCAAACACAGTCAGTAGTTGTTTAGTTGCTAACCCCCTTAAGAAAGTAGACAGTGCTGTTATGGTGCAATTTATTCTGATTCGGTCTGTTCTTTTTCTATCCTGCTGTGTATAATGCTCAGGGTGTGATGTCCAGCCAGCTGAATTGAAGATAGACAAACAGACACGTATGAAAATGAACAAGTCAATGAATCGCCATTATCCGGCAAAAACTCAGGTATATGATACTAGGAAGCCAATAATCATAGGATTGCAACCAAAACCAGATGACGGAAGAATATCTGAAAAATGAAGGCCATTTGATTTAATCTAGTCCAAGACGAACGACGACAACCTTTATTTAAACTGATTAATCTAGAAAAGAAGTAACTAACAATAAGTCGGACCGTAATGACCTGAATAATCGAAAGGCTTGTAATGAATGAAAAATATCGTTTGTTTCAACCAAACGGTAAGGAAGTCGTCAGAATAATCATTAACGGATCTAGTGTCAGAAGAACGTCAAAGGTATCCGCCTTGGAAAATTTCTTGCACATCTAAATGGAATATCACTGAGTATGTATCTTGATGACTTGTGTTAGACGAGGAAGAGAGCATACTTGTTAGACTCAAATTCACACAAATATTGCCTGACATTTTCTTCATTTTGGAAAATACATCTATGGGGCTGTCATAAAGAAATCATATAAATAAGTTCACCAAGAGAAAGAAGTTAGCGTAGAAGGTCATTTCACAAACTGTCATAATTCGTAGGCGTGATTAGAGTAAACAAATTCCCTTAAGCAAAGTAAAAAATACACATACGTATTCATTCTGTGAGTGACACGCGTAGCTATATTCGGAGAAAATCCAGATTGGCAATCAACCACTTTTTCGCACATACGATCAGTAGGGTTTTACGATGGCAAACGGATCATCTCAAGCTGGCTTAGTTTCGCCTACTAACTAATGCATCAATGCACCTCTCAGCTGGTAGTGTGTATGCTTTTTGGTCTAAGATTCCAAGGTTTCATTTGTTTCATCTATGTAGAAATGTTCGAATCTGAATTAAACTCATCCTATCCAATGGCTGCTGTAAGTACACAGAGGTAACTGGAATTCGCAGCACTCATACGATGGTTATATGCGAAGTTGACCATCTTTCTGGAAGCGTTTTGAACGTTTAGTAGAATACTTCAACCGGGTTGCTTGCTTGAAAAATCCTACATCTGGTATCTATTTGAGAGATTGTTTGTCCATTTGTGGCGAACCGTTAACGCAACAAGTTTAGCGCACCAATGCCTACTTGACTTGCAGTTTATTTGTATGTTATCAATTTATGTTAATAATTATCGTTGACGTTTCGAGGGCATCTCCTCTTTGGAGTACTTTATAACTTTGTGAAATTACTCCCAGTTGTAAGTTGTGTCATCCGGTAGCTTCTATAGTGAGTTATTTCACAACTATAAACGCTTAAATACGTGTGTGTGCATGAGAGTTGTTTGTCATGAAATTCCCCATAATAAGGGTGATCTGGAAAATGCCGTTGTAAAAATGAATGTCCGGACTAGTGATTATTTTCAAACAGACGTTTAGTAACCTAAACAAAATTCCCAACTTCTTGTAAAACGTTCGCAGTAGTACCGGGCGAACAACAGAAGTAATGCCAAACTGTGGACAGAACTTGCGTCCTATCTTGGCATAAGTCGTTTAACGTTGATGAATAAAGTGCAGGTCTGAAGAAACAGGCTTAACTACCTGAGTGCGAAGGAATAATTAAACATCATTTATATGAGAGTTAGGAAAGTTTGCGATACATGAGTTTGTAGACTCTGCGTAATGCAACGTGTACATGACATTCCACGGCGCGGATACTTCATGAACTGAGAAGAAACGCGTACCAAACAAGCTTGTTTTTGACGTTTCACCTTCAGGCTAGATATAGCACATTTATATGGGTTCGATAAGATTGGTAGATAACATATCACTGAGGCGAAAGATCAGTCAACAGTTTCTGTCTGGTTTGAGTCATGAAACTTAGTTACATAACATTGGTCAGGTGAGTTGTACGGAATCTGAGTGAGATGCGTTAAATCTATGCGATCATTCTATCCTGGGTTTGTGTACATGGCCATGGAAGGTTCAACGTTTTGGCTAGCCGTTTTTGAGCGCACAGTGGTGGGGCGTGTAGGCCAATTGCGATGGCCTCTGTAACTGACACTATACGACCTTTGACCTGTTTCAGATGTATCCCACACACTTGATAGATTGGCTTGAATGAATAGTTCTGATTGATCAGGTGGTTTGTCTTGATCAAATGCGTAGCGACCGCAAACGAACAGGGCCTTATCGGTCCTCGCGTTAGCCACCTCGGTTGGTGTTCCCGAATGCGTTCAGTTAATCGCCGTGTTGTGCAGCCTATGTAGCTTGTTCCGCAGAAACAAACGAAACGGTAAACACAAAAAGAAGCGGCATGAACAGGCAGTATATCTTTCAATTGAGAGCGCAATACTGGTGTGAACGTAAGCAAAACGCGCAGTTGACCTGCGAAGTATGTTTCATTGATTGCCACACTAAGCCTCTTGATTACGGTTCCACGGATACCATCACCTTTCGAGAGTAAGGAAGTACAAATAGACTTTTTGTCTGAAGTTTCTGGTTTGTCTGTCTTAGAGCTTATTAGCATACTTTTATGAATAAACTGCTCCGGATAGTCATTTTCAACGAGTGTATTAAACATAAGCTGTCTTTTCCCCTCGGTGCTGTCGCTGGAGCATATTTTCGTGACCCTGTCTATCAGACATCGGGTTAGATTCCTTTTTTGCCCCGGTGGCACAAAACTACTGACATTTGTGTATTAGTCTGTCCAAGTTGCCTTACGGCACACCTTCCGTTGTATCGTGCCATCCTCGCGACGAGACACGAGCACGTCTAGGAACACTATATCTGCGAGCGATTCGGGTCCTAGAGTAAAATGAGTATTTTATGCACAGAATTGAAATGGGTCAATATCTCATTGAAGCTTGTAGATTTATCTGCCACACAGATGATCTCGTCTATATAACGAGTTGATGAACTCTACTCTAGTTTTGCCATAAAGATATCAGCCAACAATGGGCCTAGTGTCGACTGTGTTAGTGCACGGTCTTTTTGAAGGTAAAACTTGTCGAAGAACTTAAACTGAACATTGTGTGTGCAGCGATATAGTAACTGCTTTAGTTCTTTTACTGGTATTCCCACGTTGATATCATTACTTTCAATATACTATCCGGGGAACTCAATTGTTTCACTGAGTGGAATATTGGTGAAGAGAGCTGTGACGTCAAGCGAGAGTAGACGCTTGCCGAGTACGTTCAGCTGCTTACATGTTTCAACAAGTTCGAAGGAATCCCTCAAGCTATGAATGACTAGTTTTTCCCCAACTGACTCTAACAGCGTGGCAAGCCATTTTTACGTTGCGTGGTACGGAGAATCGTAGATATCTAAAATCTGTCGTAGTGTTACAACGTTTTTATGTACCTTAGGCAACCCGTAGAGTCTAGGAATTACAATGCTCACTGATCGAATTCTTTCAAAAGTTGCAAAATCTATCAGGCCCTTCTGCTTCATACATCTCAGTGTTTTTGTTAGTGACTTCTCAGTAACTATAGTTTTGTCCTACTCGTTTTGTATGCTAACAAATTTGGTTTTACCTCCCACTAATGCATTCATTTTATGTAAGTAATCAGCTTTATCCAATATGACAATTCCAGTACCTTTTTCAAGTCTAGATATTATTATACTCTCCTTCTGACTCAGAGATTTTAGTGAAGGCAAGTGCTCCCTCGTCAGTAGATTTCGAGCCTTTGATTTTCTGCTCAGATGCTGATAACATGATTGAACTAAGATTACTTTGAGCATCTCAGCACTAAGAGCTGAGAGTTGCTGGATACCATCCAGTTGATCACAAGGGTTTTCGAAATGGATGTCTAAGTCTAACTATTCGAATCTATTCTTAGGACAGCAAAATTTTGGTCCTAGCGATAATACTTCGTGGGCAACTTTATCAAACAACAAAGAAGCGAAATTATGCACGTACCGATCAGGATTTCTCGGAAATTCATGAACTCTTGAGTCTTTCAGCTCGCATTAGTTTGTCCTTTCTTCTCTTGCAGAGCTTTTAGGAATTTTCTCTTTTTCATGGTTTGTTGTCTTCTTCTGTTTTCATTGCTTACGTAATCTATCCTTTATAGTGAAAAGATTGCATCCATAAACGTCAAATACAGTGCTTGCGTAACAAGCTTCATTCGCCATGAGCTTTGTATTCTGCCCTCAAATTAACGTTAACAAAACCAAGAAGCGACTTACATCTGGGGCTGTAGCCTAAGTTAGATATACCAACACTTAACAGGTCTGATGTCCCGCCGTTATCCAATCTACTGGAAAATTGGTGCGTATACTATGAATGACCTCATAAACATATTCAACTCCATGTTTCAGCTTCATGCCACGACCAACATCAGCACAATCGGAACCAGAAGAAGTAGGAGATAGCCTGCTTCAAGAAGAATACGAAAGAGTACAACATCAACTGAGAGTTCTACAAAATGAACGACAACGTCAGACCAATGAAACTAACGCAAAGCTTGGTAGATACAAGTAAAAAATAATTGGTGATGCAAACTATGTTCATGTCTCCGTTAATCTAGTCATGAAGTTGAACAATTAGAGAAGGAGAATACCGAGTTAAAGACTCTGCTTGCGCTGACCAATAGTGACCAAAATAGAAAGAAGGATACGAAAACAATTGAAGAATTGAAGCATCAACTAGCTCAACAAGATGAGCTGTATGAACAAATTGAGGAAACGAAACGGTACAACCAAAGACTAGATGCCGAAGTGAGTGCTATCCTAGATTACCGTTGATATGTTTAACAAAGACCCGGAAATACGAAAAAATGATACGTGAGAAGCAACAAGAGCGATGCATCCAAGTGAAATATGAGAAAGAAGCTGGTGAAATGAAGTCCGAATTGGAGAAAAAGATTCTGACAATGGAAAGAAACTTGCATATGGTTTGCTACTACTCATTTCAGATTGACTATTCTCTGTTTCTTCACTGTTATTCAGAAAACATCAAAATTTTGTAATGATCTAGCGGAAAATGAAAAGCTTCGAGCAGACATTGAAAAATTGAGAAATGAACGTCATATTTGTGTTTCACTACAAAAGCGATTTGAGGAGAAATTGGCGCAAATAAACAAGCTCAAATCAAAAATAACTCAACATGCCACAGCTGCCTATGATCAAAGGTATGAAAAATATTTGCTGACTATAGGTTGATTTCTACACTATAGAGCGGACGCTATTGCCAGACGGGTGGCATTACAGGAGAAGAACGGAAAAGATCAAGCAGCGATTGAGGCTGAAATGCGTGATTTACAGCGCACCATCGATCACAACTCACAACTTCAACACTTTATGACAATAAAGGCTAATGAACGAAGTGAATGGAAACGTGAGGCTGAAGAACGTAGAAAAAAACATGGTGAGCATTTAGATGGTTGTAAGTAGTTGAGACGAAAGCGTGGCTATTTATTTTAATCGGATTGAATTTACTTATTTATTTATTCACAAGGGTCTCACCAGAATGTAACGGGATTCGGACCGACGTTCATCTGGATAGTGACATGAAGTGAGTCAGTGAAAGAATAAGTTATTAAAAGTGCCGAAAATGTGATAAAACTAGGCTAAGCGGGAGAACTGTGGACGGTATGCATGTAGGTACACCACTGACTGTGACAAACTGCCATCTGACATGGCGTTTCCAGTTGGTCATTTGAAACATTACGATGATCAAGGCTAGACAAAAGACACCTACCTCCTTTACCCAAAGACCTTCATAGTTGGTGACCACAACGTTGTTTGACCGTCATGTGGTTCTATCCATCCGGTTCAGTAAACTCAAGGTTGATATGTGGAAAACGTGTCCCAAACATCACAAACCATGAAACTGTTGTAAACCCTCGAAAGGATACGCTGGTTCGTTCTCGATATAGCGGTGAGCTTAACAAAAATTGGATTCTCTTCCCGGTATTAATTAGCACGAAAATCTTGGTCCCGAAAATACCGTGACTGTCCGCGTATTCGCTCCTTAGACAGGCCAGTTGACGCGCACAAAAAGCTTTTTTACGCCCAAAGACGTATATGTCAGGGCGAAAAAAGACAAAGTATTTATATGGTGTGTAGCGATCTAAAAACATTCTTGAATCGTAAAATAGAAGGACAGTTACCGAGAAAAATAGTTAGGGTCACTAAGCCACCAATGAACATAGCGGAATAAAGGTCGAACGGGTAAAAATATAACCAAGGTTACCTCTCGAATGTTTTGGACAGTTCTGCTCATCCTGATTGAATTAATCGTTTTCTCGAGCGCGGAGGCGGTTTTTAACGGACAAAAGGACTTCCTAACAGAAAGCTGGTTTGTTTACTAACCATTTTGTTCATCATGATGTGTTTCTCTTGGATTATCTCGACTTCGTCACTGAGAACAGGATAAACAAGTGACTCAATGAATAAATTGAACTAGAGGAAGACAGAACGATGGATGTAAAGTCTAAAGGTGGACAGTTTCCTGTCACCATGAGCCATGCAGTAAGAATTCACTGTTTGTCACTGATACAGCTGACTGGCATACGTGAAAGACAGTTGACTGCAACTTCGCACGGAAGGTGAGGAAATCAACCACTAATGAGCTAGGGGTTGCAGGTGTTGTAACTTCATGCTAGTGAAGTTAAAAGTGACGGTTTCAGTAGCATGGGTTTTTATTGTTGTATAACTTACTTTCCTGTGAGGTAGAAACTAATAATGATATACGTAAATGATACTCCAGGATTTGAACGAACTGTTTTTGCACACGCAAATTCGGGTGATTTAGTCGAATTGCAACCGCCTTGGCTATCGACAGGATGTGGCATTTGACATTTCGCGACATGGTGGCCGGGACCCGATAGACGGTACGAAATGGTGCCTTCGTGTCAGTGTGTTGATTACAATCGTGGATTACAATTCGTTCAAACTCAAGGGTTTCCTTGACCAAACACGGCCACCCAATCTGTGCTACAGTTGGTTCCCGTCCTACTGTCCCAGTCGGATTAACATTGACTACCTAGTGTTGTGAGCCAAGAACGCGGGTGGCACAAGGATTGTTTATTCAGGAAAGCAACACGTGGGTTATGCGTTTCAACAAGACCACAAACAAAACACTCATCTGCGTACGGTACTGTGCCCAGGCCGTCATGGTTGCTACAGGCGTCAATGCTCAATTCCTTCACGTTCCACTACGTACCAAGAACCATTTCATGCGATGCTGCACTTTGATGTTTTCTCTTGTATTTTTTCTCGCGACTACTTCAACGTCAAAATATATGTTCTGGCCCCACTACTGAATCACAGTGGTATGAGCAGTATATTACGATAGCTCATCCTCACTACATTAGGACTGACTTTGTTTTTGTTCGTAGCCAGAGCAAAGTATTGGTACTCATTTATCCAGTCACACTGTTTCTGCATTAATTCTTAGCATTCTAACTCATCACTTAGTTTCATATAATTGTACCAACTTAAGAGGAGAATTTATTGACAAGAGTCTGTTCACTGAAACTTTGTTTTTCATGAATGCTACGGAGATTTTCAATGACCGAAATGAAACTCGTCAATGGACTGGTTGTGCTGTAAACTCATACGAATTATGTTCCACATAACGTTATTTGTGAAATTTCCACAGAATAAGTTCTTGAATCATTTCCTTCTCTTTCCAATCTTTCGTCTATATGGTATTGATTCATTCTCTTTTTAAGCACACATGCCAGTCGCTGATCTATTCCCTTCGTCCATTAACGGTTGATGGTTTGGACGCAGCCACTTAAGTGTGTTAGTTCTTGGCATAACCCCGTCCTTTCTCGTCTCCGACAATTGATAACCTAGGAGAGACCCAATTATGAATAATCCAGACCTCGACTGGACTAACCGGTCGACAGAGGAAGCAAGTAGATCCACTTCAGTAGTTAACCTGAGAATGAGATGATAACTCGAAACAAGGGTTACGGAACGTCAGCTGGACATATTTTCGGCAGGACTCTGTCAATAATTATTTTTTGTCGTGTTTATTACTTACCGCACAAGAGATGGTGCTAACATAACTCTCGTGCTTTTCTGATCAGGTTCTACGGGTGAAATCGCCCGTGAGCAACAACGTTTGAAGATTGAACAGTATGATCGTGCTATGTCCAGAATTGTGGAAATCGTTGGAAAAGATGATGTTGAATCAATTACCCGCGTTTACCGTCGAAACGAAGATGATAATTTCACTCTGTTTCAATACGTGACTGAGTTAAATAACCAGGTTAGTTCGAACGGTACATAAAGACAAATCTTGGAAAAAGCGCTGCCATATGATTCTAATAAAGTAGTGCCAGTAAGATACATTTATCTTTTAACCTTATTCTATAGAAACATCAAAAATGCACATTGAGTACCAAATTGTTGTCTATAACGTATAATTTTTTACAGAATAAATATGGCATAGTTTATTGTGTGCTAGTATGACAGCCACCTCGTTGCAGTCCTAATATGAGCTTCTTTATTTCCACTACAAATTTATCTCGCGATTAGTATACATGTCATTTGATTGCATCAGCCATTCGGTTTTCGTGTCGTGAATTCTTCCATTTGTATTTCTATAGTGTACTGTTGCATTTTTGACTTTTTGGATTGGAACTGAGAATATTCTCAAATCAGGTACAATTTGACGATCAGCAAACGGCGTTATCAGTAACATAGTCAAGGTCAAGGCTTTTCAGATGTTTTCAGATGTGCTACCATTCTCATTTTTATTGTCCAGGGTATTCGCTTTATCACGAGTCAAGCTGTGTTTACTTTCTATTAGAGGTTGGAATGTTTGGAAATCAACCCTATCATACAAAACCATTAACGATACTACTTTAGCAGAAAATGCCGGTTTTCTATCTTTTTTGGCACTAAGTAAGCTGGTAAACAACCAAGTGACCAATCAAGTGTTGCCATTTCGTTTACCATCATAGGCAGCAATAAATCACTGATTTACACTGACGCTTAATTGCCACACAACTAAGAAGGAAAAAAAAGTAAACTACATATAGGACGACAGAAGAAGAAGGAAGAGAATGGGAAGGGACCTGTTTACTAAAATAATAACTACGTCTATATTCAAACATACAACATCGAGGTGCCTACATCTTGCAAATAAACAACCGAGCTGTAAGTGAAAGTAAGGCGTCATCAGCAAGACAGCTTCCTTACGGCTTTCACTTCCCCGCGTCATTAAGTGAACTCACTTCACAGACAACTCGGACAAACAACAACAACATTCACACCACTGAGCTCGGTTAGCCACCATCTCACCTAAAGTTTCAAGCCACCGACTCTGTGAGTCGCGAGGGCCCCAGCCAGGCTTCGTAGCTCACTTGATACTGCATTCGTCGCGCTTGAGCATGCTGTTTCTGACGCTTGTTCGAGTCCAGTCGAAGCTCAGACTTTTCACAATTGAGTCCCTTCTAAACAACTCATTTATGTACACACATTGCCTGAATAGATTGGATACTTGACCACATATGTTAAAACACCAACGAATAACGATTGGAACCGTGATTAACCTGAATGGATGGTGTTGAATACCTTTTTGGATAACAACTCAGAAGTGTCGTCTTCTAACACGAGCAATCAAACTGCACTCAGTAGTAAACACTCATTCTGCTGACCCATGGTTTGATGCGTTTTTCTTAGTGTATTTATGTGACGTGCGTTCAAATGGTTGATTTATTCATACTGCTAATTGGCGACATCGGTCCGGCGGAAGTTCCTTATCTCATGTTCAGCATAACATGTTTTCAGTGATCTGTTGTGTGATCTTATTAGCCGAGCTATTTTTTGTTGTATTATTGATTTGCTCTTTCGCAAGTATGGATATTGTGACAAAGTGGCTTTGTTAGAAAAATGATATTACCCAGGCCTAGTTGAATAGCTTCTATTGGAACTTAAATTGATGAATAAACATTTGGCACCAATTGCGAGGCGGAGCTATTTCCATGATGGAACTATATTTCTGAATAATCCTTAATTCGAAACAGATTGAAGATTTACATGAGAACATTGAACAACTAAACAAGGAAATGGCAATCTACAGCGAACAACAAGCGGAAAAGGAGAAATGCACCCATGCTGTGATGCATGAACTTGAAGTAAGCAAACTATATGATTGACAAATGTTCAGTTTATATAAACCAAGTTCTTCTACTATTCACCAATAATTATGACGTTCGTCTTTTCAGTTACAAATGAATGCAGACAAACAAATTGGCGATGCAGATGAATTGCGCGTCGCTCAGATTCACAAGGTTCTTGATCAAGTCAAGTCACAAGTAAAACAACTAGCTATCAAATTGGGTTGTGATGTGAACAAAATTGTCGAAATGATGGGTGGAGATGGAGAAGAGGTGACGGAGCGGAACTTAATGCTCTACCTGAGCGCACTGGAGCAGCGTGTGGATGAACTATTAGCGATTAAATGTTACTCGTTGTCGAAGGTAAGCCAAATGGCAACGGCATAACCTTTTGCCTCTATATTCAAAAAGTTGAATTTCAAATGATCACCACTAGTAGCAAATGTTTGTAGTGCTTGATGAAAATCTCTCCAAGAGTACTAGTGGAAATTAATGTGCTGTACTCCTTCAATCCAAGAAACCGTTAGTAAAGTAGCTCGTGTAGCGTAACTACCGGATTATGTAATTGTTGTATTGTTGATGTAGAGAGCAAATACAGTTATGACGTGATATTGTACTATAGAATGAAGGACAAGTGTAAGAAATGCCTACAAGTAGTCATGAGTGTACGCTAGAACAGTAAACTATACAATGTCAACAAAGAAGCATAAACAGGTTAAGGCTCACTTGCTCATTCAGAAAGGTAACATGACCCAATCTAATCAGAAATAGACAAATATAAAGTTAAGGGAGCACTGACAGGTCGTTAATGGTGACTCACGCAAACGAGCCCGTCGCACAGACACGCACACCTTGTCTGCCAGCGTGCACCTAACAGGACATAAAACAGTGCAACAATGACCATAATCACACCACAAATTTTACCTTCCTTGAGCAAGCTTCCTTTGAACAGCACTCCGAAGCAATCAGATAACAACGTTTTCACGGTATGTTAAAGCCGTGACTTTTGTTCAGTGAAGTTGGTAAGTGCATCCTACCATGTAGTTAATCCCTTTTCTTCTCATCAATATGACTTTCTCATGTATTCGCGTCTATGAAAAGGTTCATTTAAAACAATCCCTGCAACACATGAGAATTTGTGCGTCACCTCGCAACGCATTTTGGTCAGGCTGGCGAAAAATCGTCCAGTAGTATGAGCTCAACAATAACTGCTGGTGATAATTAAGGGTGAAGGACAACTCTGAGTCTATCTTGAATCGGACTTAATGTCGTCTCGACTGGCGTGAAGGTGTTTCACGAATAATGAAGTTTGGAACAACTACGCCACTAAATCGTGGGAATAAGGAGTCTCGATGGAACTGCAAGTATCTTCGGTCTGTTCCGCTGTCTTACTTTGATGCAGTGTTATATTTAACATTAGTGATGTTTAGCTAAGTTACATCTAGCATACAGCTCTTAGATCGATAATTTACTTCTGATGGGGATGAACGTGCTCCGATCATCTTTGAAATGATTGTTGTTCTGTTTCAAGTATATCGAGGTGTGAAATTGTTGAATAATCTATGTGTTGCTCGGTAGTTTGAGGTTTGGTCGGAAATCTCGATTTCAAGTGGCTTCAAGTTGACCCCAAATTAATTCTTCTCTACTAACAGATTGCTAGTAGCGAAAAGTTATTTAGAAAATCGTTAAGCCGGCTCAACTGACGACAATCACGGGCGTGGTTGTGGCGAAATGGCGGTTATACTAATTGTTCGCTGAACAAACACTTAGTTTGATAGATTGTTAAGTATAAGGGGTCTGGGCTTTAGATAATTGGGTTCAAATGTATCCACGTTCCATTAACCCCAGTAACTTGCAAACATGACCACCCTGTGAACGGTTGTATATATTCATATATTTAACACGTAGTAGATGCATGAGTGGCGAACATGTTGCAATATGAGAAGAAAGAAGGCACTACATAAGGTAATGAAGGACAGGGGTGTAGAGGAAGTAAAAAGAAATTACACCCATACACACAGAGACTCACAACACGAGCTATATCAGACAGTCTCCTCAACCAAAGGTATCTACTGTCCTTCGAGCACCCGTCAAGTAGCCGGGAACGTCCCAATGAAGTAAGAATTAGCGTGTCTACGGTCGTACCTTAAACCCAAGTCATACGTTAACCACCGGGCTGCCGCTTCCAATTTGCATTACCACTAGCAAACAAGGCACGGTGTGGAGGGAGGTTAGCTGGCGTTTACAAGACGTGACTAAACTTGTGAGATGAGACCATTATACTTGGGGGTCGACTGAGTCGTGGGCGTATCTGCCCACGAACTTCGTCACTACTGATGCAGTGTTCCAACCACACGCCGTCAGTGATTTGATGTCATCGATAGCAAAGACCGCACACTCTGTGAACATCTTCAGCGCGGATGGTATAAGTTCCGCAACCGTCTAACAGTACTACCTGCACGGTGGCACTTAGCAATTCAAGGAAATATTGAAAACATACAGATGCCACAGACGGCACAATTTGTGAACGCCATCTGGGGCTCATTTATATGATTTGCGACCTCATTAGATATTTCAATAACGCTGATGCGGCTGCCAAGTGGTTGAACTTCTCGACTACCTCCAACGAATCAACACCAAGGTGCGAAACCTCACCAACCTTGTAGCAATACCTAGCACTTAGAAGATATAATGGACACAGCCAACTGACGAACTGAAGCCTCTAATCTGTGTAAAATGTTCTGGACTACCCGTTAACCCTCACAGATTACAGAAATATTCTCTTTATACCCTATATCTCGAGGTTGAATGGATGGGACATTCTGGACGAGTACGAGATGATTTTCAGCTTTTAAACCAGTAAAAGAAGGATTGATTTGTTGTAGACCATCCTATGGATACCAGGAAGTCAAGCACTTAATAGTTTCGACACTATCACTAGTAACACACGCTCAAACATGTTAAAGATTTTCACACTAGTATAATTGTGAACCTGCAGTCTTGCGAATCCAGAACCATTTGCAAAACCTAAATCTGACGGAAAGCATGCTGATGGTTTTCGACCGGCTGTTTAAGTGACTGTTCATATCTACCTACAATTGTTTGAGCTATGTTAGTTGTAACGGTCGATCAGCTAATTAATGAACCAGCAATTGAAGTATGATCAACTTTCAGTTACAACCACAGAGATAAATGTGAGTTATCGGACACATTCTTGTTCTGTGCAGTTTTTGATGAAAGTGCCCTGGCTGATGCGCAGCTGTTCAAGGTCATCTGGTTGTAAGGAACGAGCCAGAAATAGAAGCAAATAATGGAATCCGGATGATGGGGAACTTCGGTTGGGAAAAAAACGATGCTTTGTATAAGTTCTAACAGAGAAATGAGCTGTATGCCACTATCAGTAACTGCTAAAATGAATCAAGCTGTATGGATGTGTGCCTGTTTTGTGCCCGAATGGACGGCTGATGGGGTACTAAAGAGCAGTTTAGCTGTTTCTCAAACAGAAATGTTAAACTAAACACCGGTGACCAGTTCTGAAACAGAGTACACTGAAAATGCTACCTGTGAGGCTGCACAGACATCAGTGCATATTCTTAACAGATTGGTAATGCCAGTTCATCGGTTCACCCTAGATTTGGCTTCTACGAAGCGCTGGATGATGTGATCAGACTAGTCAGATGTTTAACTTAACATGAACACCTTTAGTGGCACACTGGAATTGGGAAAAAACCCCATCACCTTGAGGAGTTGTGCTAACTTTGCTCATTTATCTAAAGAGATTACTTGTTGAGCAGTCAAAAACCCGGGCATCATTAGCGAACTCCACTTATCACTAGTGTCTTCGAAACACCATGTGTTCACCGAAAGAAAGAATGTTCAACATTTGTGTACGCTGTGCTACTGTGCACGGTTTTCAGGGTTAGCTTGTCAGTACCAATCATTAGTATCGTCATAGAATATCATGTGGAAGCGCCGCTTGAAGAAACATACGGACAACCGGTGTGTATCGTAAACAATCATGTCAGACTCGTCACATAAACTATGATTGAACGGGGACGTCTGCAAATACTAATCCATTACTTGCTGTACCACGACTTTTTAATGTTGAAGGATGATTCTTTCGCATAACCAAAACCTCTGTGTGTATCCTTTTCTTCTAGGGCTATGGAGACGGAGACAAACATGACGATCTTAAAAACGGAATGACCCTCGGATTGATTGAGATACCATCCGTCCAAAATGATTTCAACGCGTCACTGCCTTCACTTAAGTAAGTTTGTAAGTTCTAATACAAACGTTTTTTCATACCGAAACCTGTGCGAAGGATCTGTTTCCCTGCGACCAACAAACGATAAACATAAACGACTTCAACAGATAACAGCGGAACCAACAATAGGACAATGCTAAATTAAGTGTGGACAACTTGAGGGATGCCTAAACCGTAACAAAACAGTTTTCTATACATCAAGTCTTCCCAGTTATGGCCATGCTTCATCAAGAGATGACAGCAGGTTGGAAGGTTATTTTTTGAAATCGAATATAAACCGGTCTTATGTTTGCCGTCTCGTTGGATGATAATAGACTAGTAAAATGATTTGTTGCAACAACAACAACAGCATAAGTAAGTAAGTAAGTAAGTAAGTAAGTAAGTAAGTAAGTAATTAAGTAAGTAATTAAGTAAGTAAGTAAGTAAGTAAGTAAGTAAGTAGGTAAGTAAGTAGGTAAATAAGTAAATAAATAAATAAGTAAGTAAGCAAATAAGTGTAGAGCAGTCTATCCAAAGTAAGATAGCACGCGTTGTGTAAACAAGCCGTCCACACGATTAGTTCCCACGGTTGGTAAGATTGCCAACCGGAATGGTTGACTGACTGATCGACGGGCACGCACAGAACGCGTGTGGAACAGTCGGTGTTGCGCCACGCGTACGTATCATATCTTCCTCCATTCGTTGGGGATTTCCGGTCTGAAAACGGTCTACCGGATAATGCTGACGCTTGGGCGGGCGCAGGGGTGAGTTGGGAGTTGGCTTAGACGTGGATGCATCATGTGCTTCAGAGGATACAACTGTCGGAGACTCAACGTTTCTAAAACTAGATGCCGGCGGCCGCACTTGATCCAGATGGCATCGCACCATTCGCCGGTCTTCTAGTTTAGCCTGTACAAATTGTCCGTCAGCGCTTGTGACAGTAACGGATTTCAGTGCGTTTTCAATGGGTAGACTCACAAGGATGGGGTCAGACTCGAACATACGTCTGTGATAAGTATGCATGTCGAAATGGTCTTTTCTTAGTTCCTTTTCAGCAGTTAACTTTGACTGAAAGTCTTTGTGGAGTAAGTGTAGCCGAGTACGGAGACGACGACCAAGCATGAGTTTGGTGGGAATGCTAATGCTAACTTCGTTGACAAGCTTTCTATGAGGAAGTAGAGCGCGATCTAGATGCATACGTAAAGGGAGACTAGGTTGTTCATTCAGCATATTTTTCACTGTCTGGACAACAAGCCCAGTCAGGTCGTTCGAAGATGGATGAAAAGGTGTTATCGTAATATGCTTGATTGCTGTGATTACGTAGACTGATTGTTAGATAATGAAGTCATGGAGGTTGTCAACTGGTTTGTATACCTGGGAAGCTGCATCAGACCGAGGTGTAGGGAATGAGATGGGAGTGCGTATTTCCAAGGGTAAAATGGTGTTCGCCAATCTGAGGCACCTATGTTGACAGAGAGGTATCTCCCTGAAGCTTAAGGGTCGTGTAAATCAGACAACAGCGAAGGCTGTATTACTTCACGACAGCGAAACCTGGTCACTCGGGGTAGAGGAAGTAAACCGTCTTCAGGTATTTGACCACCGATGTCTGCGTTCAATCGCTCGTATCGGGTGAAACCAACGAGTGAGCAACGAGGAGGTTAGGAAGCGAATGTTTGGCACTGATTGTCAAACGTGTTCTTCTGTTCTGTCCCTATATTTGCACAGATTTAGATGGTTAAGTCATGTACTAAGAATATCAGCTAGTCGCGTGCCACACCGAGCACTGTTTACCGACACTGCGGCCGATTGGCTCAAGCTGCGAGGTGAACAGACGATGACCTGGCGTAGACAAATGAAATGGTTCACGAAGGGGTTGGTTACCTTAGATTGGGTTCGTCTCCCGAGCTGGGACCATCGCAACTCACAGAGTCGGTGGCTTGAGACGTTAGGTGAGATGGCGGCTAACCACGCTCAGTGGCGTGAATGTTGTTGTTGTTGTTTGTCCGAGTTGTCTGTGAAGTGATTGCACTTAATGACGCGGGGAATTGAAAGCCATAAGGAAGCTGTCTTACTGATGACGCCTTACTTTCACTTACAGCTCGGTTGTTTATTTGCAATGTGTAGGCGCCTTGATGTTGTATGTTTAAACATAGACGTGGCTATTTTTCAGTAGCTAGGTCCCCTTCCCTCTCCCTTTTTTCTTCTCTCTTCCTAAACAATGTTTACTTCTTCTTCTTCGTGGTTGTGTGACAGTTGAGCATCAGTGTGAACCACTGATGTATTGGTGTCTGATGATGATGAGCATGTTTTATTCCATTAGAAGTAATGAAGTATGGAAATTAAATATTGGCAAACGCAAAACAGTCGTCAGTTCCAATAGTTTCTTGTAATCCAAACGTTGCGAGGGTTGTACGTGGTTTTGTCATTTTACCAGTCGTTATTGTTGGGAGAATGTGAGTATCTAACCTGTCGGTATGAGCATCCACGATCAGTTAAAGTATGCAATCATCAAACGGGTTAAAAAGGTCCAAATAGATTTGCTTCTATGATGTTTGCGGCCATCTCCAAAGGCGTATCGGTGCCTTGAGGGCTGCGTTTTGGTTTACTGGGCATAATGCACGTGACCTAACTGCAGACGCAATACTACCAGTCAGTGTCGGACACCGCGCGCAAAATAACGGGCCAACAATGTCATTTTCATGATGCCTGGATGAACATCATAAGGTTCATCACAGGTAGGTCGTGGCAAGCTCTTCGGAATCACCGCATGTGATCTCCAAAGCAGGCACTCGTTCTGAAAACTCAAATGGGTCATTCTCGATCGGACATGTACAAGTTTATCAGATGTCCGATCTAGCCATCCTACCTACTCTTACCGTTTGACTAAGGCTAGCACGATGTCGTTATTTTTTTCGTCGTATATCGGTCGACGCAACAGGAAAATGGTTGAAGCGTTGAATAAGATAAACAAGTTATTTGAGGATGGATTCTGCAGGGTGTAGGCAACTTGATGTTTTATGTTAGGATATAGATGTAGCTATTTTTGGTAGTTAGGTTCCTTCCCGTCCCCTTCTTTTTCTCTCTTTCCATACATGGTTTGCTTTTCTCCTCTTCGTGGTTGTATGGCGATTAGGCATAAGTGTGAACCACTGATGTATTGCTCTCTATAATGATGATGATGTGGACGGTGTATCTGGTACTGTTAACCTACTGAAGCGTCAGGGATTATGTTTGAGTTTATAATTGTAAGCAGCCAAGATGAGAGACCAGCGCATCATCTGCGAAGAGGGTATTTGTCGTACAGCTTTTTCCCCACCCAGTGATGCAATAAGAAATTGGTGGTCCGTAAAATTATGAACCGTCATCCAAGAAGGTTTCGGTAAAATCGTTTTACACCTGATGAATACCTCCTTTCTACTGTGCTCAGTGTCCGGAAGCAGTAAGAGATGGGACGTTGCGATCCATCCGGAAACTTGTATGATAGCACAGCACCAAGACAGTCTAAAGAAGCATCGGAAGATCATATGTATTAGGATGCGTAGTGAAGTAAGAATCTGTTGTTTTGAAAGTAGCTTAATGAATCTGGGTCCCCTGGCAGTTTTCACTCTTTTGCAGAAACTGATAAAGAGAGTGGAAGGACTTCGCTGCGAAAAGTATGGATCGTGAAAACTGTTACCACTCCTAAAAACAACCGAAGTTTGTTCATTTCTTTAGGTGATGGCGCACCTAATGGGGCTAGTATTTCCTCCACTAGTGGTTATGGACCTTCTTCTGGCAGCTTAAATCCGAGGTGTTGTACGCTGGATACCAGGATCTCACAATGTTCTTTTTTTTAGGTACAAAATCTACACCAGACGGTTTCTTCAACAACAAGTTTACATATGTTACTCACTATCACGTCCGGGGATCAAACTGTCATCAAGGTGTGCACACGTAATCAATATGTCTTTAAAAAGAGAGACAGTGATATGTTAAAAAATAACAGGTACAAAGTCAATTCCAAATAAGACGTGAGTGTAACGGCACAATCTTACATGAGTGTTAATTGTGATAAAAAGACATGAATCTTCATCTGGTTCAATCTGTTGTTTTGCGTGACCGAAGTCCAATTTTGCAACAAAATGTATAACGATCTAACTGTAGCACTCGTAACACAGTTATTTTATAGTCACTACAAAGTCATTACTGTACCGTCGGGTTTTGATACGGGTACCATGGGTGTTGCCCACTTTGAAAACTGGACGGGTCCAGCTGCATCTTTTTTTTTGAAGCCGATTTATCTCACTCTCGACCGTATTAGGAAGAGCGTACAACAGGGTCCGGGTATTCCAGAATTTCGGTATTGCATTAGATGATAGTATTAAATGTGTGGCATAATTTTGCAGCTTTCTAAACTTCGTCTGGTCGAACAAATTCGTATGTGAAGTCAAAATTGTGGATAGTCGGGGCTGAACCTCAACTGTATTAACACTTAACAGGATATCAAGAAGACATTTTATTCAGTCTCAATCACGTATATTTTTACCTGGTCCAATAGTCACATGAATACGTAGGTAGATTACGCAATTGTTATAGGACACACGTACAAGAAAGGTGCTGATAACACTCACCATTTGGCCAGTATAAGATCGCAAATGAACTTTAGGTGAGTCGAACTCTAAAAGATGTGGTAAGGCATCCAACTGCAGCAGTGTAACGGTCGATCCAGTATCGAGTTCGAATGTAACTTGCTGCCTATTCACAGTTAGAGAGACAATAAACGGTGTGTTCGACTTTGTTCTAAAGCTGTAAGTGATTGTTGTGTGGTTACTTCATTGAATATTCACGTTTTCGTCGATTAGATCGGTTGACCTGTGTTGAAACGTCGCTATCTTCCGGAACGAAGTCAAAAGTAGAACTTGTGGCACAAAGCATATATCGGTTTATTGAGCCTTTACTATCTATTTTATGGACAAGATGCTTCAGTAAAATGAAGAATTATTTCTTCAGACAGAATTGACAAACTGAATCCGCTGAATCCCTATATGCTGTCCAGTGGTTCCAGTACGGATGATTAATCTTGTTTGGTGTTTAGTTGTAGGTTGTTAAAGTGCCGTTGTCCTTTCCGAAAGAGATAATGACGGAGTAATTCATTTTTTAAAGTGTCATCTACATTCTGGTTATTACCAAGCGCAGTAACCAGGTGAAGATGATTTGTAAAAGTGGCTTTCCACCGTAACCATTGTTTGGCAGTGAGTTTTTCCATAGGTCTGTTCCAAAATGAAAAAGATGCACTGAGAAAATTTGTCAAAATCCCATTACTTTATGTCTGTCGCCAAATCGTTATGTTTACCGCTTAACAGAATTATAATAGACCAATAAAACGATTTATCGCAACAACAATAACAACAACATAAGCACGTGTAGAACAGTCTATCCAAAGTAAGATAACACGCTCTGTGTGAACAAAAACACGACCGTACGATTAATCATCAGGGTTGGTAAGATGGCCAATCGGAACAGTTGATTGATCGATTGACGGATACTCAGAGAACGCGTGTCGAACAGTCGGTGATGTGCCACGCGGACGTATCAATCTGTAGGTTACTGCGTGCATCAATTTCCTTGTATGTCGCGCCGCCTTTCACAGGTCTGTGGTGACGGATTGATCGGATGTTGTGAAACCAGACGCTATCGGAATACGCGTGGGAAACAACCTTGGCCAAGAAATCTGTTTGAATGTTGTGTTCAGTATGCTTCACTGTTTCACGTTGATATGAATATACAAGTTTAGTTTAGCAAATTACTCTTTATTCACAACCAATAACTTTTTATTTACAGCTACAAACGTCCCAGCGAACACGTTTATTCTGAAAGTGACATGGACTAGCTATAAAGCAGCTGGGGTGACAGGATAACAGTTCCCATATACAAGTATGGTACCGCGGGCGCTTGCAAAAACCATAGGGGGATTAGTTTGACTCCAGTCATTTCAAAGATTCTCGTATCCATTATACTTCTCCGACTCAGTGCAGCTCGGGAGGCAGACATTGCCTGGAAGTGCAAGCAAGGTTTTGTCCTGGTCGAGAATGTACCGATTACATTTTTACTCTTTGCCTAGTGTTGGAGCAGCGTCATGTGTACCGTCGGCCAACAATCGCCGTAGTTCTCAACTATGAAGGTGCGTTCGATTCAGTGGATCGATCCACACTTTTAGAGTCGCTTAAATGCAAGGGTGTACCGGCTAAGTATGTGAACATGCTATCGGCGCTTTATTCCCATACTTCTGCTCAGGTTAGGGTTTACGATTAACTCTCTGACAGTTTCGCCACCAAAAGCGGCGTACATCAAGACTGTCCTCTTTCACCATCTTTGTTTAATTTTGTAATGGACGATATAATGGAGGACTATCTGTGGCACTCACAAAATGCCTGCGTTCACTTCCTACCTGATGGAAGACCGAATGGTCTTGTTTATGCTGACGACAATACGTTTCTGTGTGACAACTTTCAAATAACACAAACAATGCTAGACGATGTTCCCCACTGCCAAACAATTCGGAATTCCATTTGCAGCCTCAAAGTTTGAAATGTTTCCGTAAGACTGCTGTGATTATGTAGACTGATTGTTAGATAATGAAGTCATGGAGGTTGTCAACCGGTTTGTATACCTGGGAAGCTGAATCAGTGGCAGAGGCAGAGGTATAGAGAATGAGATGGCAGTGCGTATTTCCAAGACTGTATTACTTTATGACAGCGAAACCTGGTCACTCGGGGTAGATGAAGTGAACCATCTTCAGGTATGTGACCACCAATGTCTGCGTTCAATCGCTCGTATCGGATGGCACCAACGAGTGAGCAACGAAGAGGTTAGGAAGCGGGTGTTTGGCACTGATTATCAAACATGTTCTTCTGTTCAGCTAGTCATGTGCCACACCGAACACTGTTTACCGACACTGCGGCCGATTGGCTCAAGTTGCGAGGTGAACAGACGATGACCTGGCGTAGACAAATGAAATGGTTCACGAAGGGGTTGGTTACCTTAGATTGGGTTCGTCTCCCGAGCTGGGGCCATCGCAACCCACAGAGTCGGTGGCTTGAGACGTTAGGTGAGATGGCGGCTAACCACGCTCAGTGGCGTGAATGTTGTTGTTGTTGTTTGTCCGAGTTGTCGGTGAAGTGAGTTCACTTAGTGACGCGGGGAATTGAAAGCCGTAAGGAAGCTGTCTTACTGATGACGCCTTACTTTCACTTACAGCTCGGTCGTTTATTTGCAATGTGTAGGTGCCTTGATGTTGTATGTTTGAACATAGACGTGGCTATTTTTCAGTATTTAGGTCCACTTCCACCCCCCCTCTTTTTCTTCTCTCTTCCTAAACAATGTTTATTTCTTCATCTTCGTGGTTGTGTGACAGTTGAGCATCAATGTGAACCACTGATGTATTGCTGTCTGATGATGATGATTGTGACGCCAGTGGCGCAGTGGTCAACGCGGTCGGCTCATGAAAGTGTGTTCGGAATTCAAGTACTGACCGCGACAGGGATATGCTCTATTGGCAAGCTCTAATGAGAGCGAAGCTCCAGCCCAGTGCTTCTTTTCGAAACCGGTAGACTGCTAAGTCTATGGGAATGTGACAACTCTAATTAGTTGTAGGTGATGTTCAATTTATACGATGGGTAATAGTACTGATGAGTAGTAGTTATATTTGTTTATGGCTTTTCCACTCAGATATCACGTTCAGCCAGTTTCCTTTGAAATATCACACAGTATACTCGATGTTCGCACTCTTTAAATCCTATCAGTGGTGCATATCCTCGTCGCAACATGATTCAATTCTGGCTCACGTTCTCGTGAGACATTTATTGCAGTATGGACCTCAAACAAGGCACAACCGAGTTATCACATACAAACGACCGGTCACATTCCTTCACGAGTTATACTTATTTTGTTCAATCGCCTAGGGAAGAAACACAGGTTTCGCTGTCATAAAGTAATACAGTCTTGGAAATACGCACTGCCATCTCATTCTCTATACCTCTGCCTCTGCCACTGATTCAGCTTCCCAGGTATACAAACCGGTTGACAACCTCCATGACTTCATTATCTAACAATCAGTCTACATAATCACAGCAGTCTTGCGGAAACATTTCAAACTTTGAGGCTGCAAATGGAATTCCGAATTGTTTGGCAGTGGGGAACATCGTCTAGCATTGTTTGTGTTATTTGAAAGTTGTCACACAGAAACGTATTGTCGTCAGCATAAACAAGACCATTCGGTCTTCCATCAGGTAGGAAGTGAACGCAGGCATTTTGTGAGTGCCACAGATAGTCCTCCATTATATCGTCCATTACAAAATTAAACAAAGATGGTGAAAGAGGACAGTCTTGATGTACGCCGCTTTTGGTGGCGAAACTGTCAGAGAGTTAATCGTAAACCCTAACCTGAGCAGAAGTATGGGAATAAAGCGCCGATAGCATGTTCACATACTTAGCCGGTACACCCTTGCATTTAAGCGACTCTAAAAGTGTGGATCGATCCACTGAATCGAACGCACCTTCATAGTTGAGAACTACGGCGATTGTTGGCCGACGGTACACATGACGCTGCTCCAACACTAGGCAAAGAGTAAAAATGTAATCGGTACATTCTCGACCAGGACAAAACCTTGCTTGCACTTCCAGGCAATGTCTGCCTCCCGAGCTGCACTGAGTCGGAGAAGTATAATGGATACGAGAATCTTTGAAATGACTGGAGTCAAACTAATCCCCCTATGGTTTTTGCAAGCGCCCGCGGTACCATACTTGTATATGGGAACTGTTATCCTGTCACCTCAGCATGAGTGAATGATCTCCGTCCTCCATACAAGGTTAAACATCCGGGTCAATGGCTCTACTTACGTCTATCCACCTTTTTTGGACGCTGACGGCAAGAGATCATCCGGTTCAACAGTCCTATCACGAGTGAGAGCCGACAGACAATTGCGAACCTCATTCTCATTGGGTGGTTCGATATCTACCGACCAGGGTGCTACATCATGAGTTCGCGGCGGCAACACAATGGAAGCAGGAGAACATTAGGCACGACTGAATCTTCATCATCATCAGACAGCAATACATCAGTGGTTCACACTTATGCTTTACTGCCACACAACCACGAAGAAAAACACCCTATATAGGAACATTGAAGAAAAGAGGGGAAAGGGGATGGGAAGTCAATACTAAAAATAGCTATGTCTATATTCAAACATACAACACTAAGTTGCCTACTCCTTGCAAACAAACATGACTGTATCGTCATATGTAAACGTTCAGTCACATTAGCCTGTGAACAGTGCTCTAACAAGACCGAAACTCAGGTCTAGTGCTTATTTTCGAAACAGGTCGACCGTGAAATCTATGGGAATGCGACAGCTGCGATCAGTTATGAGTGACATTCAACTTCTATGAAAACTAACATCCCATACTGCTCAGCAATAATTGGGTTTGTAATGCTTCTTGATGCACATCATCAATCCGATTCTCTACTACCAGTTTCGTCTTTGTTTGGACCCATCAAGCAGAGATCGTTTGAATGGGGGTTAAATGAGCTATCTTTCGCGTTTCAAAACTGCTGTTTTCTGCTTGGTCACCAGTCCAACGAGTATTGCCTGTGACGGGAATGTTTTGTACGCAATTGCGTTGTAGCTTGTTTTCACGCCGTTAGTTGGGATTGCCGGTTTACACTGTCGGCGGCCACAACGGATCGAAATGATGTTTGTACTGCCTCTTGATGCTTACCCTCAGTTTTGTGGACGAAGTATACTTCAGAGAATTCAACACGCTATATCACACCAAGCATGTGCCCTCAAACTGAAACGCAACAGTTTTAGCACGGAATGACTTTCATACAGAATAAACGCTTGGAGAGTAATAATCGTGAACAAAGTACTGAATCATATCTTCTATACTGAGAGGCAATCGTATTCAGAACTTATTGAAAATGTACACTTTATCGTCATAGCAGTACACATTCCTCCGGTTCTCCTTTCCGGCAAATCGTGATTTGTCATTGCACATAGGTTAAGCATTTTGAAGGAGTCTTAAGCAATTTTTGTTGAAGTTAGTAAATAACCCATTCTGCTACCATCATCTTAAGATCCTTCATAGTCTCTCGGTCATAATCCGTCCAATCCTTAAATCCGAACAATGGATACAACGGTGGCAGGAGAAAACAGTGGACATTTCCAAGGTATTTGTTTCCATATCCATTTTGATCTTCTGTCCAGCAAATAGTTCTTTAAAGATCATGCCGCATCGTGCCAGTTTGTCTACTCAGACAAAAGCACGGAAAGCTTGATTCTGTGAATCGGGTGTAATTACGAAACCTCCTATCAGGGATACATGAATTATTGTGTCATGATAAAAGTTGTTCCTTGAACAAACACAGAACTTTAGTGTATTTGGCAAATAAGTTGTTACATTAGTTCTGTGTTTCAACTTTTATCGGCTTCTTTCACATTAAAAACCAACAATAGCATTTGAAAGTTTGAAGGACGAAATTGCTATCCGTTCCGGGTATTGAATTACTTCACCACCATTTGGTGGTTGGTATTACAAACATTTGTTTGAATACATCAAGGAGACCCGATTTAGAGCGATCTTCTCATATGACAAGAACCATCCTACACTTAAGTAACATTACTCGGCAAATGAGATGTCACCTATTCGGGTAAACTACTGTTGGTAATATGGGATTGACACATGCTGTGAAACTATCAGAACGTCGCTGCTATCCAGACACCGTGCCGACTAAATTTCCACCAGTCACGCTGCTAAAGTCACCTGCTTCTTAAAAATTTACATCCCCATTACATTGCTATTCCAACCTAAACGGACTGATGAAGTACAGCCTTATAACATCAGGCTGTCTCGTCAGCAGTAAAGACGTTCTCTGGTTCATATCCACTCAACCACGTTATCACACACTTTGAATGCGTCAAGTTTAACTCGCAAGGAACTGTTTTGTTCACCGAAGATCTAGGTAAATATCATGGGTGATGCAACATTTACTTTGAATGAACTCAGATCATACTCGTTCCGTCAGTAACAAATCCAATTTCTGGATGTTTTGATGATAACCCTTAACTCAGGACTATTGTCACAGTGAATGGCTTTACTGCATATCATATTTTGGTTCAACAACTCATCACGGTGATTGACAGCTTGAACCATGAGGATACCACTTCGGTCACATTTCCCAATTTTGCAATGCATTTGATTTGGGAGTGTCCTTACGGTTGTCCGTACCATGAAAATTCATGTTGATTTTACTTTGTCTGGTAACTGTTTGCACTGACCCTATAAAAAATACCCATACCCTATCGCGACTGGTCGGTGTGTAACTCGCGATTCATCTAGTTGTTTCAAGTTGTTTCAGCTATTAATGTTCTCTGAGTTTGAGTTCAATTACAACCTGTGGACACTCGCTAGTGAGGTCAACGTTGTGTCCGCCTTCCCTTGAATGAACTACAACATTCGTCCTTCGATCATCATATTGGGGGCTGCCGATGTCTGCAATAAGCACACTTCCATCCTATTGACTGACGTAACGTCAGTTAACGAGGTCGGACTTGACACACCTCGTGTAGTGGGAGTCAGCGTGACAGCCATTCTGGCATGATGGTTCGAACAACGGATACCGCAATCGCACAGTGGAACTGAGACTACGGACAAAATGTATGACCAAACATCTGTTAGTTTACTAAGATCTACTACGCTGTCAATCCCTCGAGCTGAATTAGGTTAGCGAACACCTACCAATTGGGCACGCTTACACGGATGTTCGTATGATTCTGGGTAAGAACTCTAGTCAGCCAGTCCGCTTCGACAGGGATGATACTGGTAAAACTGAGAGCAATCGAAGGTATGACAAGTCACTTCCACAACAAACTGACAGGAAAACAAAATTCCTATACACCATAAAGCACCCTTCTCAACTGACTTTCCTCCTACCTTTTCTGAGGATACTGGAACTATGCTCATGGGAAACTTGCCAACTACATTTTTCGAGGCATTTAGTACTGTGGTGGCACCATTGAATGTCACCCGTAATAACTACGAGATAAATTACGTCCAATATTAGTCGGTCCTCCACCTCAGGTGTGGTTAGCATACCGTGTAATTTAACTGTCTGATGCAAGCATCCTATCATGGCGTGGCGTTGAGGATGTGTTACAAACAGCTTGCCAAGGTGACAGAATTAATTTCACAAATTCAGATATCCACATAAGAAAACTAGACGATTAGCAGCTAGTTAATGGGGTTCGTGTCAATGGAGTGTGTGCCTATGTGCCACACCAGACAATTGTGTATAAACTGAACGACGTTCAACTGTATGCAGCATCTGAACAAATAATGTGGATGCACACAAATGGACAGCTTAACCGTCAAATGATTTTCATTTCAACAGCGCGACGGCATCAAAATATCGTACACAACTACTCCGGTAGGATATGGGCACACAAAAGAAGACTGGTTGTCTGGCTTCCTGAATAGTCCCATCTGCCCCAACATCAGAACACCTGAATAAACGAGTGTCTTACGTGCATCCGCATTCAACATACCACATGTGAATGGTTTCTGTCATAAACTTTCAAAACTCCATCAACAAATCATAACGTCAATCTATGCGACACTATCATAACGACCCCACAGAAGATTCAACGAATGTGGTTGAAACACATGCATAGCATATTGCTCAACCTGTGGTTTATGAAATAGACGAGGAGGTCACTGGACTGGGTATAGTCTGTACAGCTGGAAGTTTCCAACGGTTCTGCCTCACACATCCAAGAACTACCTGAAAATAAATCCGCAGTGACATTTGCAAAGTTTTGCCAAACGCTTTTTGACCCAACGACTGTTTGATGTTTGTATACGGATGACATGCTGGTGACGTCACAAAAGCAATTTGTTCATTGTCAAGTGATACGCTGGTCATGCTGTCAGTCGCTCACAGTTCATTCTTAATTGGGATTGTAACTTACAGGTTTCATGTGGACACCGAAAACATAAAGAGACCTAAATGAAAGGCTTCTGTTGGCAGTCGTGACATGGGGAATCATACAAAACTAGCGGTCATTGTGAATGTCCGGTTAGTGAATTTTTAATATATTATGTTTTCTATATGACTGACACAGATTCTTCAACAGTGATTGTCGTATGGAGTAAGCATTCAGGCTGAACGTACGTGACCACTTTGTTATTCGTTGAGAGTAGCCCGGCGCATGAAAGACAACCTGAAAATAGATACGCATGTGACTAATCTTGATAAAATTTGGGGTCTATGGCGTTCATAGAGGTCGATTGTTTTGGGGATTTCCGTTTGGTCTGTGAATAAGAGATATGGTTCAAGAACACTGAGAGTGAAGCATTTTTGAAGTGGTGATCGATTTTCAAAGTAGCCACTATAGAGGAGGATGAATGATATAATCAATCGCTTCAACTCTTTGGCCTGATTATCTTTCCCACTCCCAAGTTTGTTAGTGAAAGTATGTCAAGGGGAGAGTGGTAGATCATCGCATATTGTTAAAGGGGATGAACGAATAGATTTGTTGACGTGGGATTTTAACATAATCATTTCCCTAGTGCATATTGTCCAAGAATGCGGAATGACTGTTCTCAAGTGTGTACGACTGCGTTTGCGTCAGGCTGACTGGTAAAACCCCGATTCATTCTGTTCTATTGCATACGATACCAACAGTCACACAGTGCTCCGAAACGTTTTAATCTACCCACAATCATAACCTCTTGACAGTCGAATATATTTCTGTTCACCACTGTCTACAAGCTTTCATCATTTCGCGTCATCCGTTGCACAGCTTGCGATGGTTGGGTCACGTACTCCGTACGTCATTTGATCGTTTGCCGTGCCGGGCATTATATACTGAGGCCACCAACAGTTGGGTAAAACAGCGTGGTGATCAAACAACAACGTAGTCTCGAAATATGAAGAACCAGACTGCTTCATTGAGCAGAGTGGGTAGGTGTCGCCTGCATGGATGCGGTCCTCATGATCACTCAACTCACTAGTTATAGACGCTATCCGAGATGGCTATGTGTCGCAGTCAATGGCGGACCTGTATCCATACCAATTCTAGTTCTTCCTCTTAGTCTTCTTTTAATAATTTTCAATCTTCTTAGTAGCGTTTTGTTCTCGGATATTCCACGTCACTGTTGAGATGAACGGTGGTCCGAGTCACAACACCTTTTGGTCAGACTCATGGTTGTGATGATGATGGTGATGATGATACGTCATCCGTACAAATCTACTCGCCACGTTGTGTACCCAGAGCAATGTTATCGCCTGGTGTTTGTCTTTTGATAACATAAGGACTGGTGTGGATGAATTATGCAGGACCGTGCAATATGCACGCGCGATGCTCGAATTCAGACCGGGCACTTCCAGCATCGCAGTTACAAATAGCCGGATGGACAGTCGACTGAGTTCACCTGTTCAACTGTCAAAACTCACTGCGCTGGTTAGGTTGATAGCGATGCCAAATGGAACAAACTTATGATTAACAAACTGAGACATTCGTACCTGTCAGGGCCATTGTCGCCATCCCCACCTCATATTGTCACGTGAACACATTTCCGGCTAGCACACGTGAACTCACGGAATCCATAATGATGCGTGTGAGCTTTGAAATTAATTTGAATTCGATCATGTTCTACCGTCTATTACGAGTCTGTCTGCCTACGTGATATACCATTTTGTATCTGGTATCCGATCTGGCTATCATGCACTCATTGTCAAGTGCTCGTCAGCCGATTCACACAATGACGGAACAGCCACATTTCCGAAACGATTATGTGAGCATGTCATTCAGAAACGTGTCTCAATGGGGACTACATTAAAAACGCTCCTATTATTTCTGCGAAGCAGTCATTTCGTTGTATCGAAAAACAAGCAGAGATTACGCGTTCTACAAGTTTTGTTTTACAACAAGACTCTGCCTTAATATTTCAGATTGCTTCTCCTGTTGATGTGTAGTTTATAGCAGAACCCAATAACAGTCCACCACCTTTAAATTTGCAAGAAGATGAACCTCTCGGAGATAGAACAGTTTGCCAGGTTTAAAGATTTCAGGTGAAACGAATATTAGAGTGAATAAATAAAGCCGAACAGAAACAGTGTGTTCAGTTAAAAAGGAGGTGTTTGGGTATTTCAGTCTTGCTCGTATGATCGAAGTAATCACCTCGCCTTCTCTCGTATCATTTGTATTCTTGATTGAAAAGCGCCTTTGAAACAAGGAAATAGTACTTCAGAAAAGAGGATTTTAGAGATAGACCGTTTGGCTGTCTATGTGTTGTTACCTATCTTCGAACAGGGCACCTCTCACCTCACTCACATCCTCTTCATAACATGGGTCACCTTCTCGAGCTTACAGTGAGTTTGTTTGACACTGTGGTTGAGAAAACCGATGAAACTGTACTACTTGTAATCAGTCAGGTTGAAGTGATCGTATGGATAAATTACAAGAAGCATCACGCGAAGACACTTCAACAAGAAATGGTGTTTTCCACACCCGAAGTTATTAAGAAACGAGCTTCTTCTTCATGTACGTCATGCCACTACGATTGTCGGTGTCAACGGCTCTACTGAGGTTAAACAGATATTCGGAACATCATCATCCTAGATTGGATGTAACAAGTGGGGCAGGGACAATTCTAGACGGTCGTACTTGTTCGTCCAATGTTGTTGAAAGTGTTGGCCAAAGTAGCTCATTGATTGTTGGCTAAAAACTCCTCGTCAATCAACAAATTACTTGCAAACGAACAGAGTGAATTGAATGGACTCCAATTTATGATTGGATGGTTAGCTTAGAAAGTGACATCCTTGAATAGAAGGAACATGGATGAGAATCGTCGTAACACGTGTTGCGTGTGTGGAAAAGCTGAAAACTGACGGAGACTATACCTGTCAAACTAAAAGGCAGCATTGAAATAAAAGTGTTACCGGATTTTTTTTGTGCGTGCCTGAAAATCCAGTAATAGGTTAGATGGGCAAGACGACGGTTCAGGCTAAGATCGGACTAAGTGGGAGATGGGATTATTGTTCAACTGTGAAACAGAGGGAAAGTATCATTGTTCTGGTCAAGACCAGGGAAAATCGCTCAATCATGCATCAGGATCTTACGAACAGTGTTTGGACCTACTCTCAAAGTTGATGGTCTGACAGAACACGATGTTCGAATCGGTGGTCGCGTCATCAGACAGTATCACATCATTCTTCCAGATGCCCGGCAGACTATATTGGGAGGAGATTTGTCTGATCGTGCTATAGACGTAACTGATTAGAAGCGCGATGAGCTTGTAACGAGTCATGGAATAGTTTCAGTAGTGAGAAAGGTCAAATCGGATAATAAGCATAATGCAGTCAGTGTCACGTAGGCCAACTCATTCAGGTCCCAGTCCAGCAACTAAACTTTCACAAGTGTCGTTTTCGATCCAATGCATGACTGCTCAAACCTTATTGGTTAGATTCACCACCAGACAGCAAATGATTGGTGATAACAGGCATCACGGAGACCGATCTCAGGGAGCTAGATTATCTGGCTATCGTCCACTCCAAGTAATTCTGTACTTTTGAATCATGTTTCAACAGTCACTTTAATTCCACAAACAAAATCCGGGTGTAGCCATCCTCTTCTTAAACGGAATTGGCTGCACAAGTACTGAAATAAGAAGGGGATATTCATAGAGAGCTCAGCGATCAAAAATACACGTGGGGAGTACCTGCATATCAATATCACATCTGCCAATCAAATGGACAGCGTGTTAATACCGTCCATTTTCAATATAACAGAAACATGGTGAACAGCAGGGATGAAGGAGGAGAAAATTAATAGGCTAGATATGAAAATTTAATACTGATATCATCAATGTGCGAAGCGTGGTGGTTTGGTCCTTTGTTGTGACAGCCGAGTCAAGGAAGTGACGATGTATGATCTAGTTCTTCTGAGTTCACCTGAAACAGACGTAGGGTTACAGAACGCATTACAACACAACGTTTTCAGCATCGTACAAATAGATTGTGCAAACTGATGCCGTTCTCAATACTTTAACGGTGCATCAGAGGAGACGTGATAGTGGCTTATAGGATCCTTCAGCAATCACAATATCCCGTTGTAATACTTGATGTACCTGGTGTAAAAAAGCACCTCTGGGGTGACTCGCTAAATCTGGAACATCATATAAGTCATTTGATTTGTTGAGAACACTTGTAGTATCTGAGTTTGTCCATTCACCGGAGTCTGTCGTAAGTGCGTCATCACTAGTTGAATTCACACGCGGACTTCCTGCATATATTTGAGACACCAAACCGTGTACTCTGATCACTTGATTACATGTCCTGATATTCCATTTCTACTTGGCCGTAGTGTTAGCGGGATAATTGGATTCACATTTTTACGTGCGACTAGACAACACATTTCCGAAATGCTTATTTGAAGGTTCAGTACAACGCAAGTTCTTAAGACACAGTTTAACAAGATTGGATGGTCTGTCTCCCCCACCACACTCAGCCTAGAATACTAGTTGCAGCTGATTGTTGAGGCACTCTCCGATGCTTTTAACAGCCGTGTTCCAGTAAAGTATCTCCAACCTAGTAGAAAGCCGAGGTGCCTAAAGAATATAACCGAGCATCTGATTGCATTGAAACGTTCAGTCTGGAACAGACACCAACTAAAATAAACTGAATTTGCTTTTATTGAGTATGTCATGTGGCGAAATCGTACCACGGCTGCTATCAGATGGGGTCAATTTTGCCATCAACGTGGACTTGCTCAAAACTGGAGGTGAATCCTAAACTTTGCTAAGGTGAAGTCGTAGCACATACAAGGAGTAAAGTTGTCATTTCACAACTGCCAGATTTCAGTGGATTTACCAGTACAGATGCACAGGCTATCGGCACTCTCAGTAAACAGTGCACAAGTGTTAATAACTGTAAATTGCGACAGAATTTTGAGCACATAGTCAAGAACTTAACTGATTTGCCCTCCAAATTTTCGTTCCACAAATCAGAATCAAATTAGAGAGTCTACTAACCCTTAAGCTACCCGGTCTAGAATTGATAGGTCCTGTTGTCATGAAAAACTGCGCCACCGAATTAGCACCACCACTCTCAGTTTCTTTTAATCGTTCCTTGTCGGTCGTCGTTCTGCAAAGATCAAATTAATACTCCTGTTATTCATTCATTTCGTCAGTGAATTACCCAACCGGCGACTGATTAATAAAGCTCCACAATACTTCATAATTTATGGATTGTGTTGTTTCCATTCGGGTGTAATCCGCTTTAAGCCACACAGACCCTAACAGCGGCAGAGAGGACACGTGATCCAAAAATACAAACTATGTTCTGACATGTGCAAGCGGTAGCGCCATTCTTGAGTGCGTGGGTGAGGGAGCCGTTGGTCGTTGGTTGTTAACGGTTGCATCTTCCAAGACCATGGTCATTTGGCAACTAATCCGCTCCTCGTCTCAGAAACACAAGCGTCTGCGGTCTACCCATTCTTTTCTTGAGTTTTGTTGATGAATTGAATGATGAATCATTCGTCTGATCTTTCCGTAAACCAACTTTGATTTTTGTTTTTCAAAATTTATCCTCTCTAAAATGCGCAAACATGCACACGCATATTGAGATGCTTCTTGTATTACAATTTACGTACCTTTTTTGTTAGTTTAGATCTTGTCATTGCAGCCTCTGTTTATTCCCCGATAGATAAGTGTTTCCTTTTCCTGTTAGCGATTCAATTGGCTAACCAGCATTGGTCGGCTGGACAAAAAGGCCTCACCCATACACCTACTGGTCTTATTCCTTCAGGTTTTCACCGGATACTTAGTGTGTGAGTGGACCTGCAAGTGATGCAGCGCAAGCCACAGACGTCCTTCGGCTTCGGTTACTGTGACAGACTAATCCGTTTTGGATGCCACCAACCGGTCGGTCAGGACTCGATGATTCAGAACGATGTTGAGTATTAGGACGAGTGTGAGGTACACAGGCGCAACTGGATGCGCACAAAAAAGGTTGCAAGCTGTAAGCAATAATACAATATTATTGTAATGAAGAGGAGCGATCGTACCATATTACTAACACCACCACTATTCAGTTGTGGGGAAACAGCATGGAGTTTGCCATCAAAGTAGCCACAGGAAAAATACAAGAATAACCAACGGAATGGAACATCACATGAAATAGTTCTTGGTACGTGAGGGAATGTAAAGGAACTGAGCATTGCCATCTGTGGTAACCGAGACTGTCTGGGCTGAATAACGTATGCAAATGAGTGTTTTTGTTTGTTGTCTTGTTGAAAATCATAACCCATGTGTCGCTTTCTCGAATAAATAACCCTTATTCCATCCGCATTCTTGGCTCACAACAATTAATGTCGTGACCGGGATCAAAGAATGATGATCCCGTGACCGCAGCCATTTGAGGATAGGGACTTCCGGAGCTTTCTGGAGGACCTTGAGGACATGGTGGAGATGGTCGGAGTCAAGACCAACCGGGCGAAACTGGCGGTCCCACATATGCTGCTGAAGGGTAGGGCAAAGGCGGTGCTGGAGGCGGCGCGAAGGGGTCGTGCGAAGCTGTAGTTGGCCGCCGCGAAGGGGGCGCTGATCGCCGGGTTCGGCAGCCCAGCTGACTGCCAGGAGGAAATGCGGCAGTTTAAGAGCGCCCGGCTTGGATCAGGAGGAGACGTCCTCGTCTATGCCGTGTTATTGCGGGCAGCGTTGTCAAGAGCCCTGCCACATTTGGACCAGGACTCAGAGCAGCGCATGCTGACGAACCAGTTCTTGGACGGAATGCTACCAACAGTCCGGGATCAGCTCAGAGTAGCCCTCATCGCACATCCGATGACGTCGGAACAACTGACCGATGCGGCTCAACAATTACTGGCGGAAACCTTCTCGACAGCCAGCGAGTTGAAGACAAGTGAACCAAGTGAATTGAATGAACTGCGAACCGCAGTGGAAAAGTTGACTCAAGAAGTGGCGGCTTTGCAGATTAGGAGAGAGAAGAATCGTGGTGACATCTGCTATCGATGCAGGAGAAGTGGACACTGGCGAAGAGTTTGCCCGCGTTGCGAGAAAAGTCTTGTGTAAGTAAACGTTTCAATGATTGTTTTTTGTCTGGGAAAGGAAATCCGATAATAGGAGCGGTTGATAAGACGGCAGTTCAGGCGAGGGTAGAAATCAATAATAGTTCGGAGTGCTGTTTGACTGACACTGGGGCTGCGATTTCATTGAATGGACCGAGGCAGAAAGAAACTGTTCAGCCGTGTGCGATGGTCGCTCTTTAAGTCGGTGGGTTTATACTCAGAGTTACGGGCGTGGCAGAGTGTGATGTCGGAATCCATGATCATGTAGTCAAGCAACCGTTCGTCCTTTTCACCGACGCACGTCAGATCATATTCAGAGCGGATTCTCTTGAACGCGCTGAGACCATGATCCAGTTAAAGTATGGGAAACTCGTTTCGAAATATGGAGTGGTTCCGTTATCGAGAAGACGCAAACCTCAGTTTGGACAACTTGAAGCGAACGCACTCGGAGATATACCAGCCTGTGACAATCGGTTGCTGAATGAAGTGATATGCAAGTTCCGAAAGTTGTTCACCACGGATCAAGATCCATACGGCTACTGTGACTGGATTGAACACGGAATCTCCATCAAGCCAGAACGATTTTGATCATTCGGTCCCAGAAGAACACCAGGAGGCCTGCAGCCGGAAATTGAGCGGCAAGTAAAAGACATGCTGTAGGAGGAAATCATTGAAGAGGCTGGTAGCCCGTACAATTCTGCCGTCTTGTTGGTGAGGAAGCCCAATGGGAAATTTCGATTTTGTGTCGACTTCAGAAGACTCAACGAGATTACGGTCGATAAATTCGTAGCAGTTCCACCGGTGACAGAGATTATCGATGAGCTACAGAACGCCAAGATATTTACAGGGCTAGATCTGCGGTCTGGATATTGGCAGATTCCAGTCAAGCAATCGGACCGAGATAAAACGGCGTTCACAGTAGGAGAAAAGCAATACTGCTTCAAACGTATACCGTTCAGACGGCTGATGCTAAAGGTGCTGGAAGTACTGAACAATCATGTTGTCTATGAAGACGATATCGTCATCTACAGTGCGAGTGAGACGGAACAAATCTCAGCTGTGTTGCAGAAGATTGAACAAGCCGGCCTACGAATCAACAGTCCAAAGTCTCAACTGGCGAAACGAACGGTAGTACTACTCGGCCACGAGGTCGGTCAGGGTGAGGTTCAACCATCGCCCGAGAAACTGCTTGCGATCAAGGCCATTCCGGTGCCAACATCGAAGAGAACGTTGCGACAGTTTCTCGGTCATGTCGGGTTCTATAGCCGTTTCATCAAAAACGTCCATGAACTTGCCAGCCCATTGTACGAAATCCTGAAGAAGAATTGTCGATTTCAGTGGACAGAGAAGACCAGTCAAGCGCTTGTCGAGATCCAACAATTGATGAAGGTGGGACAGCTGACCCTGAAGTTGCCAGTGATTGGAAAGAACTTTGTTGTCGCGACGGACGCGAGGGATGTGGGAATCGGAGCTTTACTGAAGCAGGAAGGCGGTATTATGGAATATGCCAGTCGAGTACTAATTTCTGACGAACGAAGCTACTCAACGACAAAGAAGGAGTGTTTAGCGATCGCATGGTCATTGGAAAAATGAAGGCCGTACTTGCTCGGCCGACGTTTCCATGTGGAGACTGACCACAAACCGTTGGAGTGGAGTAGATCAGCGAAGTACTCCCCGAGAGAAGTTGGCTCGTTAGGCGTTACGATTACAAGAGTACTACTTCACAATCCGCCATGTAGCTGGAAGAGGGAACTCTGTTCCCGATTTGCCTTCCCGAACGCAGCACATAAATTAAGTTCACAAGGACATGATCGGAGTCAACAGTATCTAACTTGAGAACGATCCCGGGACATTACAGACAGCGAAGAGGAAGGACACGACAATCCGAATGGTGGTTGATCAACTTCTATCGGGAGAACAACCACCAGAGAACGAGGAGATTCCGAAGGTGAAATATTTCAGAAAGCACTGGTCAGACTTGCGGTTGAATAGTGCCGGAATTTTAATGCGCCAGCTGCGGGATGGAATAAACGTGCCTGTTATACCGACGGGGTTGACAGAGACAATTGTGAAGGAATGTCATCAGCTAGCTCATACGGGTTGTCATCAAACTCACGAAATGCTGAAGCCAAGGGCATACTGGCCGGGAATGAAGAAGGATGTTAACAATTATGTGCTGGCGTGCCAGCAGTGTAAGCTGCTGAAGAGCTCTAATTACCCCAGTCAGTATCCCACACAACCAATTCCGGTCAGTGAGATTGGAGAATTATGGTAGCTGGACGTGATGGGTCCCTTCCCAGTAACCACTTCCGGAAATCAATACTTCATATTCATGACTGAACTCTTCATAAGATGGGTCGAAGCAGCCGCTATACACGATCAGCGTGCACGCACTGTGTGCAGAGCGGTAATGGATCACATCGTGGGAATCAAAATGATTCGCACTATGCCATACCGTCCTCAATCAAATGGATTGACGGAACGAAACCATCACACAATCAAGAGGTGGTTGGCGGCAACTGGAGGAAGTTTGGGAGGAAACGCTACCATTGATTCTGTTGGTCCACTGCTGTTTGCCACAAGGGACAACGAATAAATCGCCGTTCAAGCTAATGTACGGGCGTGTGCCACGCTTGCCAGTCGAACAGGAGATTGGTTTATGAGGAGACCGACGGATGACCACGCGTGAGTTAGCAGATGCGCGGACAGTGGCCAACCAAAACTTGACAAACGCACAAGAAGTTTCCAAAGAGCAGTCAACAGCGAAGTTATCGGGTTGAGGAGGTGCATTTGAACTTGGTTCGAACGTTAAGTACAGACACCGGCGGGGTCCGGATGCAATCGGACCCGAATCTAGAAAGTTCCTGGTGAAATGGAGAGGACCTTATGTGGTAGTGGACCACCGTGGCTCAGTGTATTTGATTGAGAATGAGAAGAATCAACATGGAATACATGGAAGCCAGCTTTATAAATGGTATGACACCTCGAGCAGAAGAGTATGCACACCAGGTGTATCAACATCAACGACGCAGACACGCAGATCTTCGAGAGAACGAAGAAAACCTGAACGGCTTTTGCTGCAGCTGTAACAATCTTTACGGGGAGAGGAGTGTATTGAGGAAGAGCGATTGTACGATACTACTCACACCACTGCTATTCAGTGGTGGGGGCCAGACCATAGATTTTGACAACTAAGTAATCGCAGGAAAAATCCAAGAGGAAACATCGGAGTGCAGCATCGCGTGAAATAGTTCTTAGTACGTAAGGGAACGTAAAGGAACTGAGCATTGACATCTTTGGCAACCGAGACGGTCTGGGCCCAGTACCGTACACAGATGAATGTTTTTGTTTGTTGTCTTGTTGAAACGCATAACCCAAGTGTTGCTTTTCTGAAAAAAATAAACTTTGCAACATCCGTGTTCTTGGCTCACAACACCAGCACCACGATTTAAGGTCGGTCATGGCTTTGTGATTAAAAATGCGGTAGCTCACCCGCCCTGAATTTTGATTGATCCCAGTTGTGTTAATTCATGTTACATCGTCTGAGGCGTATGTTGCTTGAACAGGGTTTATTGCGTTTCTTCCGCTCTGCTGGTGCAAACATTCCTGTCACTGTAACAAAGCTGACAGATGCACTGTTTGAAAACATAGACATTCGCGTTTTAGTAGCTTTCCTGATAATGTCACACTAATGTCTGATGATAAAACCCGTGTGGTAATTATAAGTACAATGATCACGTGTAGGCAAAACCTGTGGGTTCAAACAAAATTAGGTGTTATCGATCATTGCGGTATATTTTTTATGAGAGTACATAGCAAGGTGTGCATTTTGCTTCACTCATACCAAGCAAAACTCATGAAATCATTCGTTAGAGTTCGGTGAATTCTAATCACCTAACACAATAAAATGTTTGGCGCGAATTGCAGCATTTTACTTCACTGAACCTGGACAACTAGAGGACGTAATATGGCGTTTGTCGACTGTCCATCCAAAGTTGTGGTTGCACCAGTACGACATATCAATACAGTAAAGAATATCAAGAGTGATACCTGACTGTGATCAACCTGAACCGCATTACGGCACTGTGTATACGATCAAGCTATATACCAATATACACCCAATCGAACGTATTTGATACTGAAGGAAAAAATGAATATTTTTTTCGATAATAAGAACAGGATGCTGGGAACGCATTAGACAGGTTTTTCGAAAACCAGTGAGACAAAACTACTGAAAGTTTTATAAGACAAAGTTAACTTGAATGCCAACAGAATGCAGATATTCGGAATGAATGAACGTCTCTTCGTCCATACCGATGCGTTCCAATGATCCGAGCAATCAGTGGGCTCTCAAAGCACACGTCAAAGCTGCATTAGATTAGCGATTACTCGGTTGAGAATGATCGGATAATTACGTGGTCTCTATGGTTCTACAAAGTGGAATAATTTTTCATAAACATGCAACACTTGTGCGTTCTGTCTATTTGTTTCTTTCTGCTCACTAAGTTACCCGAATCACATACGCTGAAGAAGTTGCCTGTTTTTCAGACAGATTAGCTAAACATTCTAACTGAACACACCATCTGCGATCATTTGTGAAAGCAGTGTTTATTCAGATGTAGCAAACCGCCTGTTGCTTGTCAGTAAGTCCCAGTTTACCAGGGAAATAATGCCAACAAAGTTGTGGTTGCAGAAGATAGTGGCTTCTCAATTGCAGACATGGAGTTATTCGCACGGAGAAGACCTCTTGACTTACCGTTGAAGGTTATACGCCACATTATGGTATAATCATTTGTGATAATGAAGAAATAAATACGGGTGAAAGTTTATGTATGATAATCTGGTGATACCCACTATGGCATCTTTGGCACAATGGTCAATCGAGATGTCTTCTAGGAAGGCTGACTAATTGACAAATTTCGGTCAAGACACACAAACAATGTTCGTGTAGTGAGGACGAACGATCATACCATGCTGATCACACCACTACCATTCAGAAGTGGGGCAGGAGCATGGATTTTGACTTTGAACTAGTCGCGGAAGAAATACAAGAGGAAACTTTGAAGTGCAGCGTGGCATGAAATGGTCCTAAGAATATACCGGTGATGAGGACGAGTGGTCGTGCTATACTACTCACACCACTACTGTTCACTAGTGGGGCGACAGCATGAAGTTTGCCATCACAGCAGCCGCAGGAAAAACAAAAGAAGAAACATCACACCAACAGTATGTCATGGAATAGTCCTGGCTAGGCAAAGAAGCTGGGCATTAGCGTCTGTGGCAGCCGGGACCTTCTGGGACGAATGCCATATAGAGATGAGTGATTTTGTTTCTTGTCCGGTTTGAACACAAGTGTCAGTTTTTTGAATAAACAACCTTTGCGCCATCCGCGTTCTTGGCTCACAACACAGGAGCTGAGCATTGGCGTCCGTGGCAACCGTGACGTTCTGGAACCAGTACTGTGTTTAGATGTTGTTATATGTTGCTGTATGTAAGTTGTAGATGTATTGGTTTACGGAATAAACAACCCTTTAGGCCACTCGTGTTCTTGGCTCACAGCAGTAGCTTTAGAATCCACTGACGGATTTCGTTTGTTCGCCGTTCGAAGTGTCCAAGATATTTACGGTATTCGCAAAAGTTTGTGGTTGAACGTTAGAGTATGATCATTCGGTCACGCTTATTGTGAGGTTAATGATGTTGTGGTTAACACGCGTGTCTCACAAACACGAGGGCCGGAATGCAAATTTCAATCCGAACGAGGAGATGCACTACTGGCGAGTTCCACTAAGACTGAAACTTGAGCCTATTGATTCTTTTCGAGGTGAGCTAGTAAAAAGAATTATTCGAAAGTATAGGCTGTGGTCATGTTTGTCAATGACGTCCAGTTTGGAACACTCCGAAACTCCGAATTTCTACTAAAAGATAAATAGTTGATAGCCGAATACTATGAACGAAGGGAAGTGACAATAAAAAGCTTTGCAGTAAAATAGCCGCTATTTCTGTGACATACAGGGAACTATCAGACACAGTTGGAATGTTGGCAGAATTGGTGCTCTTTCTCGTAAAGACCACCCACCTTTTGATGATCAAAGATAATGTTTTCTTGGGGTAGTTATTGCAAATGGGAGTACTGTGTAATAACTACCACGGTGGCGTGCGTTCGTAAGTAAATTACAATGCTTTTGCGCTTACTTGTATTTGTCCGTATGTCTTGGATGTCAAGTCATGGTTGAACAAACGCACAAATAACCAAGATTTGTTAGAAAACGTAAAGCCACGTGAGCATCATATTGTGGTGGAGTGTCACACAGGAGGTGCGAATATTCCAACTCTCGGCGGAATACCTCAACGCAGGGGAGGTGCGTTCGAAAACCCACAGTGAGCGGATGGAGGACGGCGTGGGTGACCGGATGAGTCATCGGTCGACCGGATTGGACCAACGGGCGAGACATGGCAACCAAAATAGGATGGATGGCCAAATCGGAGGCGTGATTATTCCAACATTCGCAGGAATATCTCCATACGGTTCTGGATTACGGTCAAAGCCCACGGTGGATAGACGGAAGACAACACGAGCGACCGGACGAGCCATTGCTCAACGAAATCGGATCAACGGATGAAAAATAGCAGGCGGAAAATCCCCCGATAGAAGTCGCCGATCACGCACGTAAATCGGGCAGAAGTGCACACGACGTGTGAGCGGAAACCGTGGGGTGTTGTGGACTAGAATTGTGATTCGAAATCGCGGATGCGCGTGTGACATAGTAACTAGCGTGTTAAGCAGTAAAGATTACGCTTTATTGGACGCCTTTTCACTACAATTTGGCTAATTAGCAAAAACTATTCTGATGGAATCATCGTTTATGGTAGTAAAATCTACACTTACATCTCGATATTTTGACTCACAAGCCTTGTGATTAGACTAATTACACATGTTAAAGTGAAAGCGCTTTCAGTACAAAAGCCACATGATACGCCCTTCATATAAACCAACCATCTGAAGCTGTCACATAAGTTGTCAGTGAAAGTAATCTCATAGTCCTTTGGACACACTAATAACTAGCGGTCAACACACGCATTTAGTTGATAACATTGATGGTTAACGAATACCGATATTCTCGTTCAAAACCGAGAATGATCTATCAAACCCCTTTTTTGCGGTAGTCCACGCTTCCAGAAGAATCATTTCTGTCGACTGAACGGGCGCGTCTACATTTAAATATGAGTGCTCTGATTACTTGATGCCTTCGGTTCAGCAGTTGTCAGTCTGAAACGCACTGCGTAAAGTAGGCGCATGGAAAATGATTGTGATTGGTGAAACACTGTTTCACATCGTCTAACCAGTTACCTTGCTTGCTGTCCTATACATAATAACGTTTGTAATTCAACCTCAACCAACTGTTCACAGTTTCAGGTCTTCTGTCCTCAATGTACCGATGCTAAACTTGGGCTCGGTGTAGATCATTACTTACCTTTAGTTCGGCGAGTTCGATTACAACATAAGCCTATTTACATCGCTGTCCAAAATATCCTTACACTTTCTTCTAACTCTTGGGTTCCAGTGAAAGGTCATTCTTTGTTTACCTGTAGCAGGAATGTTTAGCGTTACTTTCTTGCTCGATATTAACCATCAACTGTCGTGATTTGGCTTACCGTCCTTCTCCAGGTTCAGCAATAACAATTTCCCTTAATTGTCTACCATTTATAGCATGCGCTAAACCGTGTGCTCACTACCTATTAACACATTCTGAATTGCTACGATAATGCAGACTTGAGAAAAAACATTCAAAGAGGCCTAGTAAATTGTATCTGAACAAGAAATCACCACACTATATTTGAAAATATCGCCTAGCAGGTTTAATGAGATCGGAGATCTCGACCTGTCTAGGAAGTCCTAATCGCGG
>JTDE01008155.1:2112-22390 GCA_014338405.1 Paragonimus skrjabini miyazakii | reverse complement strand
CCTGAATAAACTTGGCGGTTAACAACTGATGTAAATTCCATGAAAGATAAATAAGGAACTTTGCCGCAATAGTCGCTTGATTCCGTTAGCTTCTAACTCTTCAAAATTCTGATTGTTATTCACACTTTTCACTTTCATCATCGTCACGTATACAGCCAACGTTTAAACCAACTTAATCGAACTAATCGATAATCAGTAAATACAACTCACTCACTTTTCGGTTCGCGAGCCTTGCGTTCTCTCTGCGTTCGGGTCGCTGGTGCACTGAATTTTGGAGAGTTAGAAGCTAACGGAATCAAGCGACTATTGCGGCAAAGTTCCTTATTTATCTTTCATTGAAATTACATCAGTTGTTGACCGCCAAGATTAATCAGGAATGACACGACGGATTGTACCTATTGGATACTACATTTGGTGTAGTGGAATTCTAAACCAAAGCACTTTAGTGAACTATTATGTGTTGATCATTTCCATTTTTATCATCCCTCTGATCTGGAGTTCATACTTGAATTTTGTATAGTGTTTAGATCCACTACACACCATTCGAGACATCTCTCAATTTTGAAACTTATTATTTCACTAACAGGATAGATCTTGTACACAGTTATGTTTAAAACTTTTAGCTGGACAACAAAGCTATAGCCAACATATGGTACCATCATACACCCCCCGTTTGTAGTAACCAAACCATCCTGGTATGCTCTCACTCCACACTTAATGACTACCAGTTGTGCATATTTATCGACTTCTATGCAATAGCTGCGAACGTTAAAACTGTTTGAAATATATGTATAACATTTTTAAAAGGAAAATTTATAGATATTTTGACAAATATATATGTAACTCAGCCTGTTCGCCTCATATGATTACATACAAATATGTTCATCTTCCTATCTTAACAGACCATCTGACAACCTTCCCGTTTTGCTAACCATCTTTCCCACTCCACATAACGCCCGTATATACCAAATGGACATCGGAATTCGGTCATATTCATATACTATATAAAACCGTGGCTCGATCTTTTTTCGCGTTATTCGATAACAACTGTTTGTTAGAGATATACATTTTATTAACTAATACAAAATTATAAATTTTATATAAAAGGTTTGGTCAGAAATAATCAGATTCCATTGTTCGTCATACTTCACATGATCATTTCACGTTCTCCTGTTTATCACGTAATTTTGCTTTTCATTCTCGATTCCACGATGAATTCTAACGCGACACAACATTCCATAACGTCCGGACAATCAAAATCCCGTACTGGTTGGACAATTTGCAAGGTCGGTGAAAATCCGAAAATTTTGAGGAAATAACGAAGTCCAGTCCAGAAGATCGTTCATTTCTCCGCAAAAATTAGGGCACTCCTATTTTCCTTCATCTTCACAAAAGTCTCTACATAATTTTCCGGAACCGTCTATACCAAATAATGGCGAAATCCTTCGACTTTTCATTTTATCCATCGTGAAAAATCTTTTTTCTGGCATGACCTTGAACATAAGGCCAACGTTAACCTTGTGAAGCAAGAATTGATGTAACTACTCAGCATTTTTATCGAACACTGGAAATTTTGAGAACTGTCGTTTTAGAAGAAAGTTAGCCAAGTGCTTCTCCATAAACTAAAATTTTCCTCCCTTATTATGTCCGTTTCGTAACTTCATTTTCATAACTGGTGTATTGTACAATTACCAGTTTTGAGTACGGTATGCGTTTCACCTTTCCATGTGCATACTGATCACGCTTTTCTGAGCATGTTTCTCACAGATGCGTTGATAAATATACCATTATCATTATTTATCTTGGTCTGTGTGCACCTTTAACAACTTTGTGCGTTTGAGAAGATTATTTTGTCGCACCTCAAAGTCAAGTCCGAAAACTGGCAAGAACTCAGCACCGATACTGGCATTCTGAACGTCTACAATGACGGAAATCCAACGAAATTGGCGTCGCAATCCTACATCCAGCGTATGTTGCTATTCGACTTCTATTGGCAGCTTGTAGGGCTGGCGAATTGAATGGGGAAATTTTTCCGCTCGCCGTGGAATCACACTCACTTCGGCTCCGGTATCGATGAGAAATCTGATACCAGTAGACTTATCTGCAATGAAAAATAAGCGACATGTTGGAATTAGGATAGCGACAGTCGTCGCCGTTATTGACTGGCCAGCGCGTTTCCTGAAGGGGTAGATTTGGAATATCATGTCTGGTTACATTTCCCTGCACGCTGACCAAAGTTCTATTGGTACCAGCAAAATGATGTATTCCTGTTAAGTGTATGTGAATGCTGGCGGTTGAATGGACGCACACTAGAGAACGACCGACTCCGACGAGAAATATGGTTCATCATCTGCTGCATCTGCATTGTGAGTGCAGCCATTTGTACAGTAAGTGCGTCACTTGGTTGCTGAGGTGAGGTGGGAAAGGTGATAGCAGCCAGTTGAAAAGATGGGTTAGCTTCCAGCATCTTATCAGCAGCGTCAGCTAATTCCATAATGGGGACGGTGGAATTGAACGCTGCCAAAAATTTGCGGGTAGACGGAGGCAAGTATTTCAACAGAGTTGTCGAAAAATAGAATCGTCCATTTTTCGCGGTCCAAACAACTGTTTCATGTGTTGGAGTAGGTGCGACAGTTTACGATCACCCAGTTCAGTATTAGAAAATGGCTGGTCTAACTTTTTTGCTCCCACAGTTCAATTCTATTTATTGAGGCCTCTTTTAAGGTGTCGTATGGGCATTCAGAGGGTACTTCCTTAACCAGACCACAAACTTCCTCAGCAATCTCAGTTGGGATAGATCGAACTGCGTATGAATAAGTCATGGGTTGTGATTCAATTCTACGAGTCCCGAATATAGCTTTGACCTGATCAAACCACAATCGGGGATTAGAGGTTCAAAAACTGGGAGGTCGAATAATAATAGAATTGTAACGAAGTCATCGTCAACAACATCACTGCACTAAGAAATGTCAAAACAATAAAGTACCCAAAATAAGGAAGGTTGAGGAAACTGCCACGTCGGGTTCACCAAGTTGTAGCGGAACAGATGCGTGAACTACAATAATTCTCGATACAAAAATAACGAGTGAAGCCAAGGACTGGACTCATCAAAGATTGACAATGTTCGTGAGGCGTTTAATGACGCTGGTGAATATTCGGATTGTTCCGAGCGTAACTGAGGAGGCGAAGTAACAGAGCTGAAAGTTAATCCAACAAATATGATGTTTTAAACTGGATGGCAACCACTGACGTCGTAGGAAGAACCAACAAGCACGTGTAGCAGAGTTTATTCGAAAACGTGTCGTGTTGTTATTTTTACTCAAGTCAAACAAAAATGTACAATGTGATCTGGTGCAGCAGTTAAGCAATGCTGGCAAAATGAAGTACAAAATAATGAAAACCCTACACGCTTCTCCGGTGCACACAACACGTTTCTAGCCAAACGCACAAAATTGATGGCCTTTTTATTAGGTTTAATCAAAGCAACACATAGGCTCATTAAATGTGAGGCAAAATGGGGGCTATTCTGAGACAGAATTGGACTTCGTTTATAAGTGGGTTTTCCGCGATAACTACGTTATGGAATGCTGTATTTTTCTTGCATTTTCTCCACTTCTGTTGTTGTAAGCAGCGCCTACATGTTAATATGTCTGTTTTGTTTTACTGCATCACTTTTACATAACTGTTTATGTTTATTATGGTTTGCCTCAAAATGCTGGTAGATTTTCCCGAACTGTTTTTTAGTGTCATCAGAGTATTGCGCAATAATGATTATGTTCAACAAAGAACTGACCTTAATTAACCGTTTACTGTTATACACTTGTGTCAGCGAGACATGTATACATGTAGTAAAGTTTCTTGTCTTTGCAAATATATATGTATACAGTTGAAGAGCTGCTTTCTGAATTATATGCTGCATACCAACTTCCACCGTAAAACTGGGATCTTGACAATATGCGACACAGATCACGGGTGACTGTCACATGTAGTAGGAAATAATGTGCATCGTTATGTTAAGTGTCACCCCAATTCTTTTCATCTCACATTTTAAATTAATGGAATACGTGTTGTTAAATCACTGCTAGCGATTTAGGATAATTCACTCAGTAACGCACATTCGACAATTCCAACAACGCTTATTCAGACGGTCGGATAACGTGACTATCTTCCAGGTCCAGAAAACATCAGAAAAGGGTGTCGAAAGGATTGGAATTCATACGGTACTGTTTACTAAAATTACAACAAAGGTACTGTCTCACCTTAGATGTGAATCAACCATTTACCTAAATTATCCAGCAAAGGAGTTGAAAATGGGGCAACTAAGCACGTTTTGACAAACAGCTTCTAGTCAACGGGAAATGGCCTCATTGAAACAATCGGGTGCAGATGAAGATGGAAACGTGTCAGACAACACCAACAATGAAGTTTTTAACAGATCGACAATAACATTTATAAAAGAAAGAATATAAACACTTCAGGCGTGGTTACGGTACAACTTTCGTTATGATTGTTTACCGCACACAGCAAAGAAATAAAGGCGGATCAAGGATAAGCTTTCTACAATCAAACCAAACATACCTCTACGGATTCGTCGTCCTGCATCATGCCAGACAAAAGTTGACAAACGTACCAGACGAACTTCAACAAATCCAACACGTGTGCCCAAGTTACAAGTCCACAAATCAGGTGAGACTGATTATCATCTATAAATGGGTGGTTCCGTTTGCAAACTGAATTACCTGTTAACTCTGTCATATATAGCATGACACATAAACCGTAAGTTACCTTCCTAGCATAACTTATCGCTTGTTGCGCAACAACTCCAACTGTTTGCTAATGCATTTCTTTCCACGTAAAAACCGACACTATGCTACCCTGCCCCGCTGTGGTCCTGGTTCACAGTATCCTACCCTTTACTCCTCAGCTACTCGTCGAAGATATACAATCCACATAGACAGTGAACATCACTGAGCGATGGTCTGATTTACCCTGTCAACGAAGTGTATGCGAGGAAACTATTGTACTGATCCGAACGGCCGTGTTGTACATTTATGATGATGGGCAATAAACATTCAAGCAGTTACGACGCTTTGTCTATTGTCGCTTGTATTCTTGCATTGGTCGGTCGTCCGACATACTAGGGAGCAATACAAATGCGGTGAAACTATAAATAAGTAGTAAGTAAAAGAATAATGCGTGGTGGTTGAGAGAAGAGCGAAATGTGTTGCGTAGGTGAGCTTTTGTGCAGTTGAAGGATTTTGAAGCCAGCTGCCACTTTGCCCCCGTAAGTCCACTAAGAACAACTATGTCAAACTCCTTTTTCACCCACCGCCAGCGTCCGAAAGCCCTCTGGGGTTTACTAGCGAACCATATGGGATGTGCCATCGAGAGACTTGCCACATAGCTTTAATTCGTATTGTAACTAGAACATGTACATAAGAAGGTGGAATACGCACCTACCCCTGATAATATGTTCAATGAACTCTTCATGGGCTGGTTACATTGGGCGCAGGACAAACGGTCTACGCAACATGCGTGCACACAACACACTGATAGCAATGATGGGATGTGGGTGGAAATGCAAGTGGTGCAGCGCAAGCCAATTGCGGTGATGGCTAAGCGCAGGCGTCCTTAAGCTTTGGCCAATGACAGATTAATCCGGTTCAAATACCGCCGACTACGATGACAAACATAACCAAGAAAATACCACTGGAGTGCTTAGTCTTGGAACATAATACTATGCTCAACAATACTTACCACTGTTCTCAAGTTGGCAGCTTTATGAAAGGTTCAGTTTTGATGACCCAACAATGGTTTTATCGTGGAAAGAAAAATCAAGTTTTCTTGTTTAATTGAACTCAAAATTTAAGATAAAAACATTTTTCACTTCTATGAGATTGACGTCCATTACATCCAAACAGTTATTTTATTGGTTAACTTAATTTCACAACTTCGTTACATTTTTCACCAGTTTTTGTGTAATATTCCAGAAACGCAAACACTGGAACAGTGCACACTGTGTCCAACGTTTGCAAATTGAACCACAAGGCCTGTTTTGCAGGAGACTGAAGTCAAGAGTCAACATGAAACGTTTATAAACAACAACACAGATCTTGAAGAACTCAATTCACACAGTCTTTGTCGATTATAAACAGAAGGTCCCACGGTCCGGAAGCACACCACTGATCGGAATTGGTACTAGGTTCATTCCCATCAGTCGGTCGATTTCGGCCTGCAGTATCCAGCTTCAATCGATTGAAGTGTACCACTCTGAATCTAGAGCCGTTGTCGTTGGCACAGGTGGAGTTGGAAATAAATCCATTCGCAATTCCATTTGCAAAACAATTTTCTGGGAAGTCTAGTCTGCGGCTCTTTTGCACGTAGCCATACTTTATCCCCAGGTCGTAAGAGAGTTCCATATACCTTTCTATTATAGTAATCATTCTGTCTCTGCTGGGCCGCTCGCAGGTGTTTCCGTGCTAACGTTTATGCTTTTCATTAAGGCGGCAAGCAGATATACCTGGTGAACTGCAAGCATTTCATTTATTCTCATCAGTTGATTACATGAAACATTCACTTATATATAGGGTAAGCGCTTGGCGACGAAACAATGAAATGAATGAACATCACATGACAGCAATTAAGGTTCACTGTCACAGTAACGAAGTTGATCGCGTCAGCCCCTTTCGCCAACAAATGGACGGCGCGTGACGTTCGATCAACAATGCTCAAGGTTGTTGTTGAACAATAGGACAATGAACAAAGTGACGGGATCAACTGAATGATCTGTTACGATTAAGTGTTGCACAATGGAAGACGCCGGATTTCCATTCTGGTGTCGACCGACTGACCCGCGTTGGGTCATTGTTTGCAGAAGCCACTTGGGGATGTGCTCCATCTCCCTCTGTCGTAAGTTTCGGTCCATTCTGTGTGACTGCAGCTGCAAGTAAACTGGTAGATAACGTGAGATGCAGAGTTTTCTGGAAATGAATAATCGGGGCAGTGGATGTTACACCTGCGGATGGGAAGCAACAAGCGCAATTCCGCTGCGGGATATGCGCGATCAATGGCTGATTTCAACTCTCGACTTACGTAGATAATAATGTAGTCACCTGTGTGAGGAAAGGTGATAAAAGCCTGCTTTTTCGGCGCTGACTTCGGTCGGGAGTAGCCACCCGTTCCTTGCAATGAATTTCAGTACATTTAGCCGGATATCCATTCGCAAGCAGAACACTCCTTAAAAGCTCCTCTTTAGACTCTAGTTGGTCGGCTGTGCATACTTTCCTGGCTCGGTGTAAAATAGTTTACACCAAACTGCTTTTGCCAATTTTTACGTAGCTGAATGCAGCTGTCTGAGTTAAGCAGGTTGTCTCGCGGCAATCTGAGTACAAGCTATTCGGATGGCAGCCGCATCTCTCCCCGTCAGCAGGTAACTTGGCGATTGTGCGGTAGAAGAACGGATGCTAGCGCCGTATGCAAGCAGGCGCTAAAATGCGGCTTCGCCTCATGGACTGGTGATTGCTGGACTCAGACGCTTTTGAGAGGGACGGCAATGTGCGATTAACGCGCTCCATGGCACCATTACCTTGCATAGAGTAGACAGTTGTCCTCATCTTCTTTATGCCTAATATCCGACACAGTCCATGCAACAATTTGTTCTGGAAATTTGATCCTTTGTCAAAGTGCAACTGAGTCGGGGCACATGATCGCGAAATTAAGTGATCAAAGGTGAATTTGGCGGCTGTTGCTCCATCTTATGCTCCGCACCATTTGATGAAATGGTCCATCATCACGAGAATGTATCTGTTTCCCCGGCTGGCCTCTGGTAGTGGTTCGATGATGTCAACTTTTACCGCATCATTAAGATACCTCGACAGCATACTCTTTAACGGTGCGCACCGTGGTCTCTTAAGGCTTTCAATTTGTGCACACAGACTGCAATCACTATACATGGTCCTGACGTCCCTTCGTTGGTGAAGCGCTAGAAGCGTTGCCTCACGGTTGCTTGCAATTTGTTAAAATTCTCAAATTCTCAAATTCCCATGGATTTCCTCCAGGACGATGCGAACCGCTGAATCGGGGACTACAATCATGGCGTCATTTTTCGGGCCGTATTTGTAGTAAATAACATCACCAGCAATATAGAGATGACGCCACAATTATCACAAACAGCGTGCCTCCCAACTACACCCTGCCATCTCTTCGGTGGTCGGACGTGGACCACCTTCTTTTATTCGCTTGTATGTGGTCTGCAGATCAGCATTGTTGCCTTGGATTATTGCCTACCGATTACCCCCCCCCCCATTCTGACGGTAATTATCGTAGACTAACCAGTCAAGCATGAAGGGCAATCTCCGTGACAGCGATTCGATCTGGCCAACGCATCAGCGTTTCGGTGGCGAAGACTTGGCCTGTGTTTGCATTCATAGTCATACTCTTGCAAAACTCCTCGCCAACGTGCAACTTGTCCTTACGGAACTTTGAAGTTTCTCAAACACTGTAGAGATGAGTGATCCGTTTGAAAAAAGAAACGCCTTCCTAGGAGAAACTGACGGAAACGTTAGATAGAGTTCACCAAGGTGAGCATCTACTTCCTAGCAGTATAATAATTTTTTCTGTTGCTGTTGAGGTTTTTGTTTTCATAAATAATGACAAACTCAACGTCGTCATAGTGTAACTGTGATAGCACAGCTCCTATGGCAGGTTCACTAGCTTCAGTGTCGCACCTGCCTTAGGCAGTGCACAACGCATTTTCCAGCCGGTCAAACGACTGTTGGAAATCCTCAGGCCACTCGAATAAACATATTTTTCCGGTCAACGTCTTTAAGGGTACCTGAATCCTAGCTGCAGCACGTGGTCAACTTCTGAATCTAGGTTGACACCAGAAACCGTAGTTGAGGTTACACGGAGGACATATAGAGGTGTTTGGCGCACACTGTTCTCAACGGATACGGCGGAAATAACACTGTCTTCTTCAACAGGACACTGATTGCTGCGGGGTTGAGAAAGGGCTTCAGCCTGGCGAAAATCTTCGATTCGATGACAGCGGATGTCGAAATCATAGTTGACGTGGTTGATGGCCAAGTGATGCAATCGGCTGGCAAAGTACACAGGTATACTCTTCATTGAGTGGAAAATGGAGAGAAGTGTTCCATCAGAAGGATGAACTGGTGGCCGTAGATCATTTTGTGGAACTTATTAACGGCAAAGATAAGCGGCACAGCCTCCTTCTGCAGTTGGCCATAGTTCTTCTCTGCATTTGTTAGGCTGCCTGCAACGTGCACAACGGCTTTGTCGAACCCATCGGGGAAGATGTGGGGGGTCAAGGTGCCAATAGCAAAGTTGTACGCGTCTACCGCTACGACAGCAAGGAGGCTAGGAATGAAGTGGGTCAGCAGAAGGTCTGACACCAACGTGGACTTTATCCGTTCAAAGGCTCTTGCCCACTCTGGAGACCAGTGCCATTGTATGTCTTCACTGGAAAGCGACTTAGAAGCCCCTGGACGTCGCGTAGCGAACGCAAGAAGAAGCTGTAATGACTGACGATACCAAGGAACGAGCAAAGTGATGAAACCTCCTTCGGAGGTGACATGTGTTGGATGGCACGAGCGTTCTCAGGATCCTTTCGGCAGCCGTTAGCGTTGAAGACAAAGTCGAAATATTTGATGGACGAGCTAAAAAACTGGACTTTGTCAGCTTGGAGCCGAAACTGGTAATCTGGGACGTGTTGGAGAAGGGCTGTGATTCTTTCTGGAAGGTTATCGCGCGTTCGCCCAGAAATAATGACATCGTCCAAGTAGGCAGCCGTATCAGGTAGATCGGATAGCGTGGCACCCATTGTATGCCGAAAAATGGCTGGGTTGGTCTTGACGCCGAATGACAGTCTGGTTTATTGGTACAGACCGCGATTTGTGTTGAATTCCAGCGGACCATGGGTTTTTGGGGCGACTTCGGCCTGCAACTATGCGTTGGCCAAGTCGAACGTAGTGAATCATATTCCACCTTTAAGGATCGTGACCAGGTTGTCGCAGTATATTCCTTGTATTGATTAGCAAGTCATTTGTAACCATGTGAAACTAAGGAATCAGTGATCCCCAAAACTGGTACGTAGGATGCTTTCCTCGACTAATCTGTGTATTGTAACCCTTCATTGTAGATGCGACCGTTAAAATATACGTTGAAATCACCCGTTCTCAAATGTGGAAGCGGATTCAGAATTTGACGCATGACACGTCGGAAATTACAATAGGAGGCGTGAGCAGTAGCCGCCGAAACTCGTCTGCACAACTGAAGTCGCAGTATAACCATTATATCGTATGCTTCTTCTAAGTCGTGTATGTTAACGTGTGTTCATAAGTCGGCAACAATAACAGCTGAAACGAAATGTTATGGTCAAGGGGTCCACTTCACACTGGAATGTGGTTGAATGCTAGTCGTTGACAGTGAGTTCCTGAGCCGTCGTGTTTGGGAAAATTGTTTTGCCGGAAAAATCGTTTTATCAGCTAGGTACCTGGTACAGAAATCAAAATCTTAGAAATCTGCGTCGTGGGCCTACACCTGTCTGTTTTAACTGACCGTTAATTGAAAATGACTTTGTCGTAGGCGTTTTCCGAAAACCTGTATGGCGGCTGTTTTTGTGGTCGATTGCGTGTGGCAAGGTTAACACAAGGATGCTGGGGTTAATTTTAGTTTACTTTGTCATTTTTGTCTTGTAATGGTTATTTTATTTGAATTCTTTTTGCCTTTAATTGCGCCAATAAATGAATGAAAATAAGCTGATCAAAACAAATGAGAAAAATGAGAAAATGAAATAAAAATAACCACAGCGTCCTTGTGTTAACATTGCCACAGGCAGTCGACGAGAACAATAGCGGCATGAAAAGTGATGAGTGATCGGTCCAATGCTGAGGGTCCAGTTAGGCTTTTAAAGCGGCATTCAGCCGACGATGAAGGCGTTCGACTAGGCCATTTACCGCCGGACGGTATGTAGCGGTTTTGATGTGGTCGACTCCGAGAAACCGGTTGAAATCTTTGAACAGCGCTGACATAAATTATGTGATTCTACTAGTGGTTACAGTAGTTGGGGTACCATAGTTTGATATCCATAGGTCCCTGAACGTTCGTGCAACTTTTCGGTATTCGTGTTTGGGAGGAGTATTGCAACTGTCCATCAGATAAAACGGTCAATGCACGTTAAAACATACCGATGACCTTTTGAACAGGGAAACGGCCCCACTATGTCCACGTGGACGTGACTGGAACGTGCGTCCATTTTGGCGAATGTGCCGGGGTTCGTAGTGGTATGCAAGTGGGCTTTAATACATTGACAATCACTGCAAGTCTTCGCCCATTCTCCTATGTTCCTGTGCCTGTCCGGTCATACAAATCGGTCTGAAATCAGGTTGACGGTGAGACGAATGCTGGGAAAAGACAAGCGGTGGACAGTGTTACAAACAGAGCGTCTGAAGTTTACTGGCACAAGTAGACGATGGCTCAACGCCGTGGTGCCACATGTGATTGTGTCTTTGCAGTTGGCTAGAGGCAACTCCCGAAGTTTGAGCGAAGAAAAGGGGCGGCACTGCTGCAACTCCAAACGCTTGTCCTGTTCCCGGGCTAATTCCTCTGAATCGACGGTATCGGTTCGGTGTGAACCACTTAAGGTAACTCGGGACCGGGCGTCGGCGAATGAGTTTTTCGTCTACCGTAGTATATTGTATGCCTGTTGTGCACTGGGAAATGTAGTCCAACTGTCGATTTTTCCCTGGAAATTAACGGTCGGGCTTGGCTTGGATTGTGATCTGTTAGAACAGTAAAACGCTTGCTCTCCAACACATGAAGACATTGTGCAATGGCGAGAAAGGTAGCCAGGAATTTGCGATCAAAGATGCTGTTGCGCGTTTGTGGTTGTTAGAGTTTGCGAGGGAAAAGCGATACAGGCTGGATTTCATCATTCACGATCTGCTGCAGAACCGCACAACCAGCCGACTAGAGTACATCGGCCTGTAAAATAAGAGTCTGGTTTTCGTTTATACGCATGTGTGCCAGGGTCGTCACTTGTGATAACGTTACTTTGACTGCGAGGAATGCAGCCTTAGCCAGAGGTGGTTGAACGAAATGTTTGACGTTATCGTTTAACAAGCCTGTAAGAGGTTTCAACAACCGCGGACAATGTGAGATAAAACGCCAGTAGTAATTAGTGATAAGTAGTTTCGCAGATGTGATAATTTAAAAGAGACCCGTTTGCGGAAAATCCGGGCTTCGGCTGGATTCGAACCAGCGACTGAAGCAACATGCTCAAACGGGGCAGGTGCTTTATGAGCGGAGCTACGAAGTGTAACAGGCAAGCCAGACGTTCTGGCTTCGTGTACATGTTACACTCGTGGACCACCAGGGAACAGCGTTTTTCTGATGTAAAGGTTCCAAGGATAGTTTTGTGAGAAGGAACAACAGAAGCAAGCGTGAGCCCAGGGCCCAGTACGACTTGCACATGACTAACACAATCAAAAACAAAGTGGCGCCAACAAAACGACAACACGAGCTGCATCCTATCGGTGGACCAAACGTGTCTGTCAATTCCCTGGGATAATGGTGGATTCAAGTTACCCTGGTTAAATTATTCTGGCGTGTTGCAGCTCGGACAACCGCGCAACTCGGTTGCGTAAACGATTTTTGTTTCAATGTTCCAGTTACATAAGGAAAATGGCGAACATGTTCAATGACGTGATGATTATTTGGAACGTTAACAAAAATTCCAAACTGTGTTAAAGGAGCAACCGAGTGTCCAAATAAAATAGAATTCAATTTCTTAGAAATGAAACAATTTCCCTTTCTTAAAATGCTAGTCTAACTATGCGAGAAAACTTGATTTTTCTTCCGACGATCAAATCATTTTCCGGTCATGTTGACTAAGTGTTTTAATTAGAATTGAAATATATAGGATAGCTACCGAACTTATAAGAATAGCAAAATACAATTAAGCACAATAAGACAGAGCATATATAATCGAATTGCACGTATCAACCAAATTGTGCAGGATATTGGAACATTAAAACAATTACATAACAGAAGGAGATAAAATGCGTTCGTCATATTCATCGCTCTAAGCTTTTAATAAAGCTGCAAACTATTGTTAAACGTAGTATTATATCAAATTGGAAACAGTTATAAGCCAAAACTAAATACGTCGGTAGTGTTTTTCTAGTTAAATTTGACGTGCATTGTCATTCATCGCTTTCGGCAGAATGAAATATTTGTAGTACGGTTGATCTTCAATTCGTCGTGAGCTTTAGTTTAATGTTTATAGAGTGTACATTGGAGGCACCATGAAGACCGCAAAAGTCTCGTATAGTATATATATATGTATACATATACCTGTGACTGCTCCATCCATTTCTTCTACCTCACTCCATTGTAAGAACGAAGTCTGAGAACTAGCGAAATTTGATACAACTTGTGTCGAGGGCAGTGAAGCGTAAAATTCTGTCCACATCTGAAGCTGTTGGAATGTGCCTGTACAACCCAACCCTGTACGCCCAGAAATGTTTGTTTTCAGGTTTTGGATCTGCCATGGCCAACCCCACATCCTGTTAACCTGTCAAGACGCACGGTTCAAGTGGGTACTTGGTTGTAGCGTAACGTTGAACTGATTGACCTGATTAACCATCCGTTCCCCGTTTACCCTCTTTAATGATTCCCCGGTTAAATTTGTGACATTAATGGGACGTATTTAACCTGATGATGAATCACTGAACACCAGCTTGTTCGCTGCAAAATATTTTTCACAACTTGTGTGTTTGGAGCCTCGGTTGAACTCGGTACATCATTCCTCCAGCTTGTATCAACATGGCATGCAGCTGTTACTTTGCATGAGTTCTTTTCGATGATGGAGAAGGTTCATCACGTGGCCTTCGTCATCGCGTTCACCAGGTCTGATATCTGCATATAGATGTACGCGTGTAAATGAACTCACTTTGCTGAATGACATCAACAAGTGAATCACTACAGGTTATATCCATTTGCTTTTTTCGGGCTCCTTTGCACAGAGCACATTGTCCACGGACATGTCCAAGTCGACATCCATGGGGGGGCTGTTCAAGATCTTTTTGTCATATTCATTGGGCGTGTGAGAACGCTAGCTGAAGTAGACGGAACTGACAACAATAACTTGAAAACATGCTCCCACCAGGTGACGGCGGTTGAAGTTGCTTGCAACAGAATGGATAGTCGTATATGTTGGCGGTTTAGATGCAGTCGGAATGGAAGACCAGCTCATCGATATCACAACGATATCAGTGCGTGCAAGTCAGCTGTGGTCAAGGTTTTTCTTTCGATATTCCAATTGCGTAAATTAAAAATGGGCACCTTTTCAATGAGTTGACAATTACTTCGAAATTTAACAAAATTTTTAGACTATGTTGAAGGGGCAACTGACTGTTCCCAAACAACAGAATTCCATTTCCCGTAAGAAGGAAAACATACTTTTCTTAAAATGCTAGTCTAGCTATGTAAGGAATCTTGACGTCCCTTCCGACAATGAAATCACTGTTAGATCACGTTGGTTGTGTTGTAATTAGTATTCAACCATACAGAATGACGACCGAATTCCAGCTCACTCTTACGTCCCAGGCCCTATAGCAATGTGACAGAGAGGTCGAACCAACTCGACCCGGAAAACTCATTCAGTCACAAAAACGCTACGCACGGCATCAAAATATAAAACCCCAACTAGGTACCGTCGTGAAAACAAAAATGAAGCGCAGAGTAAAAATCGTTATGATTGGTGGATCTTGGTTTGTGCTAGAGATAGATTCGGGCCTATGGAGGTCTGTTTACACAAATGTGAGTTGCAGGTGACCAGTTCCTTTTTTAGTGCAATTTTTACACGTCTCCGTTATGGGGTAACGGGTTGATATAGTTACTTGCTGCTTAGAAAAGGCATCCCAAGTTGGTAGAATGTCCGCACTGTTAGGGAACGATGAGGACCAAATACGTCTGTGGCAGCATACCTACGGAAGTGTGCTATTCTCGCAATCCCATTCAAGAGAAGATGAAGTCCGAGTTGTAACTATGGGGTTCGCTGATGTTTCCTCCATTGAGTATACCACTATCTGTCGGTCTTGCCTATCATGGTTGAGGTCCCTTTTAGTGTGAAGAAAGCTTACACCAATTATCGTGCATTTGAGCATTCAATGGGGTTGGCGATTATTTTTATTTGTTTTTTTTCTTGCCCGCATATATTACTCGATAATCAAAACGAGCTTTGCAATTGAAAGAGGGAACCTGAAATATCCGTGAATCCCTCTTAAGGTGGGGCAGCCGCAGCTCTGAGTGCTGTTCTCTGGCATCCCGGTGCAAATATTTCGGACGCTCGATTGACAACGGCTATTTCGTCCCGTGCAATTTGAACCTGAACTTGTAGGTGTCGTAACTAGCAAGCCGGTCCTCCACACCCTGACAGTCCGTCGCACTTGCAGACTGACTTCAGGCTATAAGTACATAGTGGTAGCCAGTGAGCGCAGTAAGTAGCACAAAGCGTCATCAGTTTACGCCTGTACTGATCAGGACGGTTAAAATTAATCAACACTCGTCGTCTCTAAAACAGGTTCTGAGAAACCGTTTAGTACCGCAGAATGTATGTAGAATGATTGAAAACGCTCCTGTTGGTTTTGAACAAGTGCATCGTTACAGAACAATTATATCTAGATGTAGCGGAACACGCCGTAGAAGGTGGTAAAAATAAAGGACTCAGTAGACCGTTGTAGTCGAGATACATCATCTTATGTCCGTAGCAATGTAAGCAATTGTGTGCGCTTTGTATAACTTACTACAGACACTGGGGAACCGCGTTCTTTCGAAGTAGGGATTCCATAAGCTGTCCTATAAAAGTAAACAACACAAACTAGTATGAGCCCAAGGCTCAGTAAGCCATACAGGAACAGTGTTTTTCTGGAGGACGAGGACTGCTGCGTGTAATTGGTAGACCGTGAATATCTGTTATCATTAGTTAAAAAATATTTTCCCGCTATTGAAGTTGTAGGAACTTCGTGACATGTTTCAGTTTCTGAAATCTCAGAATGCTGTTGCCTGGAAATTTTTTGTCTCAATTTTCCAAAGACGAAAGCAAGAAATATACGGTAGTTCAGTGGCATAGAGATTAATGGAAAATAACGAAAAGTTTTATTCTACGTTATTTCGGAAAACTGATGGTAGAAATATAATGAAAATCGATGCCATAGACTTGGAAACATACGCTTTTATCTAAATTTTGATGTAATTAGGCAGGAAAACGTGATTATAATTTCGATAATCGAACCGTTGTTGAAACGTGAGTAACAATGTAAACGTAGGGTACACTTATAAACTTATTTCAATGTAGGACAATGCGCAAAATCTGGAAAAGTGAATGGTGTTTTGGTTATATTCGTGAGGATTTGCCATTTGTTGCTACCACTGTTGTGAACTATTCCATTAGCTAATGACGTGCGCTGGAATAGAGACGAGGTGACCTGCTGAACGAATGACATCGGCGGACACTTCCCGCCAAAAGGCTTACAACAGTTCAACGCATTTGTCCTGCTTTATGAATTATGCCAAACTGTACTCCATGCTTAGACACTTATCACTGCACCGTCCATTCGTTCTACTGCCAAACGCAGTAATGCTGTTGATGCAGGTCACCACCGTGCGGTTGTTGCAATCAAGCAGTTTTCCAAATACATGATAAAGGGATTTATAGTGGCGGTCGAAATTGGCTGCAGCGAGCGGCCGAAGCTACGGGCCCACCAACCGTCAAATCAGCAAACTGTACTCTGCCAACGACCGCTCGTGAATGGGGACGTGACCTTTGTAAAGGGAATTGAAAACTACAGAATACCTTACCGAAAGAGTAGAAATGTCTCCGAAACACCGACAGAATTTTTATGCATGGAAGCCACATTTTACGACGAAACTATATTCACAAATGTCCTGCGCGTTACCCACGACGAAAGCGTTGCCATCTTTTTGCGTACGAAGCTGCAATGTTCGCGGTGATTACTAGAGAAGCGCTTACCTTGTATTCAGATTCACATTACCATACTTCAAGCGTCCATTGCTTGATTCCTTGCTTGAACCAAGCACATGCAAAACACTGTGGACCTTCATATATTTTTCCAAACAACTTCGAAATTCCTGGAAGCTAGAAAACTCCCGATCTTCGAATAGATCTTTCAATCTCTGAAGATAAACCATCACCTGAAATCAATTTTATAAACAACAAATCAGTTATCAGCATAGAACGGTTAACTATTAATCGAACATAAACAGCCACTTCAGATAAAAATGCATACGTACAGTCACAACACCCACAATTGACATTTTCAATCTTAGCGCCAAATGAAGGATAAATCAATTGACGGTCAGTTAACACAAATCTTTCGACGGTCGTGATCATTTTTGTCGCAAAAACCGCGGATTCTCAAACTCTTGAGCGATATCACTGAGATATTGACAGATATTCACGGATCTCTCATAAATTCGTTGTTTAACGAGAGATTGTACTCCCTACGGAAATTTTTCGGCGAATACTCATTATCGGGATTGCGCATATAAAGAAAGCCCAGTCTCCGTTCGAAATACCCATATTATATACAATATATAATATATATATAATGGATATATATAAACTCATCCCTGTGGACTGGAGGCTGGAATTTGGAATATCGCTGTCACGTATTCGAAGTACCCGGGACCAGTTTTGGGCGCCAGAAGAATTAACGAAAACTATGGGTGCTATCAAAAGTGCTGTGTGACGATGTACTGTCCAAGTGAGCTACATATAGGCCGGTACGCTTGATGTTTTACCTCCCAATTGAGATGTTTATTTTTCGTCGGCCATTTTCTTTAACCGACACTAGCAGTAGTTGAACCTTAGGGTTATTTCTTACATGGGTTCAGGAAAAGATGCTCATGAATGTCTGCGAGTAGTCAGTCAAGTGTTACCTGGAGGTCGTCGCCGAAAGTATACGATGTGGTGAGTGTGCGAATTAGTTTCGCCGTCGGTGTAGGAATCTCTTGAAATGGGCTTATGACATGAATGTGGTTCATAGGGAGCCGCTTTGGGATTGTGGGTCATGTATAGGTAAACTGCACGATTGTACTTCTGTTGTAAACACTGGAGTAAACCAAAAGGAGGACTCTGGTAGTAGCACACCGCCTGTTGTGCACAACGGGGTAGAGGACAGCATGAGAAGAGTGAGGGGTAATGAAGTGAATGTTCCAAATACTGAGGGAGAAAGTTGTAATGAGGTGAAAGTCTCTGACGGAGTCCGGGGTAAATAAGAGGAGAATGGCGGCTACAAAGCATGACCACTCGCCGGGTTTGGTCAATGAGTTAGGATATAAAACTGCTGAAGCAAATGGCCCCGCTGTTAGCAGAGTGAGTTTCAGAAAAGTGCCTGCGGTGACAGGGGGCATAGGCAATAGGCGGAGCGGGAAAGAGGAAAAAATAGTGAGTAACCAGAATTCGGTCAAAAAGCATGTAAAAAGTGGAATGAAATAATTCAAGAAGTTGAAGGGGCTAGTTGAGGATATTTATTTCACGATGGAAGCCCAAGAACAAGAATTTACGGTGGTCAATAACGAAGGCGAGCTCTTGGTCAAAGATATGTTGGACCTCGAATCTAAAGGGGACTTAGCCCTTGGTAGAAATAGGAATGCCGTCATCAGAGGCATCCCTGAGCCCATTATGAAAGAAGTTAAAGCTAGAGAAAGGGCGATGAGATTTAACCTGGTGAAACCCTAAGGCATGTAAATATTCCTGAGCATGTGGCTACTAAGCGACCGATGAGATTGGGTAAGTGGCAAGTTAATACATACGGTCCTAGGTCGTTTGGCCGGAAGCTAGGAAGGGATGGAAACCTCACGTAATTTTGCTTTTCATCCTTGATTCCACGATTTATTCTAACACGAGACAACACTCCATAACGTTCGGACAATCAGAATATCGTACTGGTTGGACAGTTCGCGATTTCTATGAAATTCCGTCAATTTAGAGGAAATAACGTAGTCTAGCTCAGAAGATCCTCCGTTTCTGTGCAAAAAGTGGGGGCCCTCCTATCTTCCTTCATCTTGACAAAAGTTTCTACATTTTTTCCGAAACTGTCTACATCAAATGATGGCGAAATTCTTTGACTTTTCATTCTCTTCATCCTGACGATACCAGACAGTCGGATAGTAACATATGGGACATTCGTATTCAACCAATGCGACTGGAGCTGCATGTCACTAATATTTCAAGCATGGCGAATAAGCTTCCGGAATTAAGTTTGCTTTACTCGGAAAATAAATTCGACATTATAGCACTTACAGAGACCTGGCTACGCCCAGACATAAGAGATGTAGAAGTAAACTTACCTGAAATGAATGTTTTAAGAAGGGATAGGACCGGCAGGCGGGGTGGAGGAGTCGCACTGTATCTGTCTAATAATATAGATCACGTGGAATTAGACGATCCAGCATTTCGTCTAGTACCCGAGTCCATTTGGGTACGCGCCCGTCTTTGTTATAATAAGCCCGTCACCTTAGCTCTCATATACCGCCCACCCGCAAGTGACAAGGTGTATGACGACAACCTAGCCGCTGCTTTACACAGAGCCATCGAATTGACTTTAGGTAGTATTTTGATACTAGGTGATTTTAATCACCCGGATATTGATTTCAAGGGTCTGAACACGCATTCTGGTAGGGACTCTTCTGCCGCGTCATTTTTACAAACCACTATTGAACTAGGGTTATTTGAAAATGTACTAGGTCCCACCAGATGGCGCCAGGGTTTCGCACCGTTCAGTTTAGACCCAGTCTTAACTAACGAGCCTGGCTTAGTTGAAAACCTCACCACCAAAATGCCCTTAGGTTGCAGTGACCACGCTTTACTTTTGTTCCGATTTATTTACGCCTCTTCTAGGGTGGTAGTCGATCCTCCAACCCTACGCAACTACTTTAGGGGGGATTACGTGAGGATGAACGACTACTTTCTAACGGCCTTTCAGAACTTACCATCCTTATCTTCAGTGGAACTATTTTGGCACTACATCAAGGCCACTATTGATAAAGCGACTGACTTATTTGTTCCATTAAGAATCATCAAAGGTAATAAGCCGTCCCATGGTATTCGTAGATGTACGAAAAAAATTGCTTGTGAAAAGCGTTATACCTGGTTGCAATTCAAGTTAAACCAGACCTTGGAGGCTTACAATCAGTATGGGCGTATAAGAAACAAGCGTAACGAGGCTGTCCGTAG
>JTDE01008154.1:3550-21328 GCA_014338405.1 Paragonimus skrjabini miyazakii | reverse complement strand
GCCCAATTTGTGGTGGACGATGCAGTGCTTAGCACGATTATTCCATGAAAACGTTGTTTGATTTCAGCTTCGGGCCAAGGTATGGACATGCAATACTGGCGAACGTTGACAATGCACCAAACTGAAGGTTTCTTGTTGAGAGCTTCTTTTTGAATTGACGAACTGAAAAATCTGCCTGAACGTGAAGTTACAATTAGCTGAGAGTGATGATTGCTACCAACCTAAATCCCTTATACTCATTAGTAATCATTACAGTCCATTTTGATTTGTTATTTGGCATATTTTCAGCGCATATTTGATGGTTAGACTAAAAGAGAAAACCGATCTACCCAGCAGTCACAAGTATTAATCACAATTTTGAATACTGACCACACTTAATTGAACCGTTCCGTGCACACTCGGCGTTCATATCAATCAACGTAGGGCGGAAATACTTCAGAGTACGGACCACTTGTAATGGATGTGCTTCTTAAGAAAATTGATAGATGTTCATCCTGGTATTGTAAACAGCGCTTCTATATTAAAAATCGGTCATTACAACTGAGGGACAAGGAATTGGAGTGCTCTAGCAGAGAAAGAGAGGGTACACGCGGCGCGCTTCAACGAATCAAGTTGCAAGTGCTCACATTTATACAAATTTGTCAGTGAGATTGAACAAACAATAGGCTTAAACAACTGTTTGATTAGGAAGGGCGTATTTGGTAGTAAGAGTCACTTGCCCGATCTTTGTGTCGGTCAGAATACGCACTAATGATGCCAGCTGATTGCCAGCTTCAGCGAACACATTTGCCGATGCCGCGGTTAATTGGCCTAGGTTCCAACGTTGATAAATTATATAATCTGTCGTGGAAATCAAGCCAAATGACAAAGAAGGTAAGACAAATTACAGCGACTTGAATGTTGTAACCATTTGGCCACGGTGACCATGAAGTAAATACATTTAAACTAATGCGTGGAAGCAAACGCAACACGAACGTCGTCCTACTGAGGCAGCCTTACTTCCACGTATAGCTCGGTTATTTGTTTCCAAAGTGTAGGCAGCATGATATCGAACGTTTGCATTATGACCTGATTGGTTGCATCCATTTCCTTTGCCTTCTAATTAGGGTTTGGTTTTCTGTCCATGGTTGTACGATGGTCATATTTCCATTAAAGTAATATTGTTGGGATTGGTAGTAATGACCAGTGATTATTGACAAAGTGGCCCCCTTCAGTACGAAATACAAAAGATATTCAGTCAATTTTGTTGACATTCTGGAAATACATAATCTGTGTTTGCATGGAAGAATTTCTAGGCGAGTACTAACAAGGGAAAGTTGGAATTTGGTTCGTACAACTTGGTGTTCACAACAGACTCTTGCAGAAGGTTTAGTAAGTCAGCCAGAGAGTAAAATTGCTGGAATAAGCGATGTCGGATGCAAGTGAAAGTACCAAATATCCCCTAGTAGTAAACTGTGAAAAAACCGGTTTCCCACAGGAACCCTCACTGCGAAGTCGTGGATGCCGTAATAAGTTCTACTGCATATCTACAAATGCTTATTACAAACCGTTGAATTTTATCAAATCAGAATCCAATCACAAAGGAAATTTCAACGAAATATCAATCGCTTATTTTAGTACTAGTCAATGCTTGTTGAAGTATAATTTCAGTCCAATCATTTCCGCAATATTACTTTGGTTGGCATTCGTGAATCGGTCAGGTCATACTGAAGACAACGTTGATTGGCGCGTTGTGAATTTCACGACAGCAAACTTGTAATATAGATGCTTAGTTGCACCAGAGATGCATCAATGAACTATGAAAACGATGCTACTGTACGTGTTGCTTTTCTGCTCTGCCCTATTGACAGCGAGTGAACTTACTCAGAAGGAGATAGATAAGACATTATGTTATCAAAATACTCTCAGAAAAATTACATCAAACTGTATTCCACCCGTGAGAAAAAAATTAAACAGTCTAGTAAGCATTGAAATGTAATCTGTAACATACACATTACAATACAACTTAATTCATTGTAAGTGCACTTGAATTCCTTTTGGGATCAGCTGTGTAGCATGACAACGTATTTTCTGGGATTGCAGTTAGATCGTAATCAATAGATCCCATTATTTTAGATGTACGGGGTTCATAACTCACACTGATTATAAACTTCATCCTTGTCTTCATACAAATATATATCGTCTCTTATTTATTAGACTTTTGTTGGTAGACGGGGTTTGCAGTATACATCAGTTGATTTTTCTCCACCCAAATGAACGTTGATGAGACCCATGGTCTTCTGTTTAACAAATTATCTATTTACTTTCAGACGTGGAACAAAACTTTGGAATACTTCGCACATGTGTACTCAAGGCATATTTACTTCATCGATATAACTGTTCCAAAAATATGGGAGTTTTCTAAGAGAGCAAAAGTTACCCATATATCTTACGCAGTTGACCGATATGAAGGGTAAATTACTCGCGAAACTCTACGGTTTTCAATCTATATGCATGTATCTTAAGTTTGGTAAATATAACCGGTCTATAATTTAAGATGTGTAATGTTGTACTTCTGTTCATGATAAAGTTATATTTCATGATAGACACTTGTGACATTTGAATACTTCTGCAAACAAGTCATCTCTCCACCATTTTAGACTTAATCCCTGTTATGTATTAAGATAAACCAATGTGTACGTGTTCGGAACTAAGCGTACGCCGAACATTGTTTTGAACCATAATGCCTTGTAGATAACCACACAGAGAAACCCGCAAATAATCAATTATCTCAAACGCTATGCTTATAGGAGATACACTTCTTGGGGAAAATGTTGTTCGTTATCTTACATCGTAGTGTATGTTTTTGTCTAATGACGATGTAAACACGTTATGAGCAATTTTGTGAAATTTACTCATAACAGTTATTAAATTAGGATTGCTTATAAAATTGAAAGCAGCACATAGTTAGTAATTGACACTATTCTACGCTTTACCACTTCATTCAGATTGAAATTTCATATTCAAGTTTTATTTTATGTCTGTTTTTTCATTGGCACGTTACTGTGTCTAATGTACAATCCACACGTTTGTCATTTACAGAATATATGAATTGTTGTCAAAAGTACCAGAACATTTTAACGAAGACGCTCTTCAAGGACTGCCAACATATTTTTACCATCTGGTAAGTCAACAATGTAAATATTTGCGTTAACATTTGTATTATATGTTCCCTTACGGATTGATAAAATGTGCTTTAATTAGCTTATGCTGTGTACGACATCTGACCTATTGGCCATGTGCTAGTTCATATGCTGATTAATATCCGTCAGGTACAATTTTATTTGGAGCTCTGACTGTCTACATGATCCACGTGTTGGTACTCAAATTAAATACTCAGTGATTAGATGAAATTAATAGAACCATAGTGGGGGCTCTAATGATCGTGCACGTCGGACGATATGATTAGTTTGCATGACTGCTGATTAACACATTATGAACATTAGGGTATATTCAGAACTGAACGATCACTGAGATACATTGATGAAAATTTTATTTTTCATGATATACGTTGGAATTGTTTCGTTGCTAACCTTGAAAATAATTATATTATTTGGGCAATTTTACTTCCCCTGCTTTCCCTGAAGAGTGCCACGGACAGGGCCACACAGGTGGGCTGTGATTACGCATACACCAACAAAACGGTTGTCCCAGCCATATATATCCTGTGTTTCTATAATTATCCGTAAGTCAGTGAATTACATTTGGTAATTTGATATTTTAACTGAGAAGTTAGATCCAAATACGTTATCTTTTTACTGCCAAAACATAAATAAATTTTGCTGAATAATATTTACAAGTTTTGCTTTTCGCCAAACGAAGATTACACATGCCAAATATCAACCTCCGCATTCACACAAGTCTATTGATTGACCCACTTTGAAAGGATGTACTAGACAGTTATTAGAGGTCAGCGACAGTAAAACTCCATCCTGTGTGGGAAGTTGCCCCCCAACCCTCGTGATTACAGCAGTCACTTATATTTGAGGAGTTCAGTTCCGTCGATCTGTGGCCTTCAGCCAGATTGTAACAACCTGAATTCCTAAAATTTCTTCAATGATTTGAGCACAGCTCAATATGCCTAACTGGAGTCAGTTTCCTCAACCCACGCGAGGAATCTTGTTCTAGTAGTTACCGATTGGAGAAATTCTTGGGCAGTTGCATTTATTATTTCTTCGAAATGGTTCAACAGGTCGAATACTATTCGCACGCGTTTTTGATAGATACCGGATAGGGTTTAGCTTTCAGAACTATTTTGAGGCTAGTGACATTATATCTAACAGGTTCGGCTGATAATCACAACACGCAAATTCATCTTCTGATCAGTACGATTATAACGATGCTTTACCGAGAACGCTGCGTTTGTTCAAGATTACGTATAGCTTAATTTTGGTGCGGAAGTCGTTATTTGAAAACCCGACAGTCCGAATGCCGGTAAGAATTATCCCGAACTTTCAAAAACTAATCAGTTTCAACTCTATCAGTGGTCTGCTCCCAGTGTTGGAACGAATAACCGCTTTCCCAAGTAAAGTAAAACGATCGGGAGAGAAACTACCAAGCTTTATTAAGGCGGAACCAGAGAAAATTGTAGTTTTGTTGATAACATTTAACCAGGAACAGTTAGTGATACATCGCTCTCACTGCAACAGAAACGTGTGATTTATAATACTTTTTGATGTTCAACCTCAGAATGATACTCAGTGATCGGTTTCGTCCTTGTTTAGACCCACCAGATAGAGATAATTTGGATAGAAGATTTAACCGATCACCCATCCTGTTACGAGTCAGAGCTCATCTGCTCAGCTAGCAATACTAGAAGCATCACTTGTGATAGGGGAAATTTGTGTGTGGTTGAGGTGTTAGCGGTTTTCTACTTCATTGGTGTGGACGGAAACATTCCACCTTGTTCAGCCAGCTTGCAATGGCTACAGCCGCACTGACTGGAAACGGTATTTGCATTTCTCCTTGATACTCAACCTCAAGCCCTCATTCCACTATCCTCCATGTTCTCCTGTGGGCTCATCAGGTAGAGGTAGTCAGGCAGTCAAGTAGTAGGTGCATACAAACTCCCCATCAGAAGCAGTATTAATAGAAAATGTGGCCATGTGAAGAAGAGCTTTAAATCACGACACGATGGGTAGCCTTTCCGATCTTTCAAACAGTTAATCAACCTGACAAGTCCGATTGAAGTAAAAGCCGCTGATGCAGTGGCGGTTTGAGGTTAGGCATCATGAAACATTACTGACCTGATTTCGAGTCTATGCGGCCGTGGCCATTGCAGGCTGGCAACCGTAGACGGATTGTGTCCATCTACATCGATGGGATGGGAAGCAGATTAAAGCTCAAGGTCACGTAATGCCTAATTTGCGATAAATATTTATTGCTTCCGGATGCATCTAGACTAGTGAATAGACAATATTAAACTAGTAACAATCAAACTGTCTGTATGTTGAAATGATCGAATGTTGATCCGGTTTTATGTCAGGTGTGTGTGTGGATTGTGAAATATGAATAGACACGAATTTGCCCGTTGTGGTTCACGATAAAGTGCAGACATATATTATGAGTTTGTGTCAGCACTGCTGGAAGTTTATCTTATGGCGGGATAAATTTGCATTTATCAGCCCTGAATGATTAAACCAAGACAACATGATGGGCTTTATATCGTTACTTCTGCATACTTTCCAGAAATTATCTCAACCACACTAGAAATGCGAAAATCTGCTTTGCTATTCAATGCAAACTAGATGGCTTGAACACAGATATCATGCTTCATATCACGCCGTTTTTCATATTCTACTCTTGCTCGCTTCACACGGACTTCGCAAAATAAGTCACTTTTAATAACAGAGTTTTTTAAACAACGTGCCTATTTTGTCAGTTAATAACCCATGCACTTAATACAATACCTAAATTATGGTCTCCTCAAAACTCATCTCTTCCGGTACTCGCTAATCAAAATATGGATGAACCATGTGAAGCATTTGCATTCGTTTCGCATTAAATAAACCACTAATTCGCTTAAGTACTTCTATGTGGAACGTTGTTCACAGCGTTATGCCATTGATATCAAAATACTGTTTTGTGGACCGGCGTTGGTTGTTGCGTGGAAGGTAGGATATCAACACAAGAATGCATGTGCGGATATCCTGATCTGCATTAGTTAAGAACAACTGGAGCGTTACAAACTAACGTGAAGATTCGGTTGTGTTCAATAGCGACCACATCTGCGAAAATGAAAAATAAATTTTTAATATTTAGCTTCATCAATAATCAACATACTATGTCAATGGTTTTGGTAGTCAACCAATTACACCAATAAAACAAGCAATCAAGAAACGCGAAATTTGCGTAGTCCTGGTGGCATCGTGTTTTGGTAATAGGTTATTTTTCTCTAATTTCAGGTTAGATGAGTGGTTCGCCCAACTCGCGCAAGGAAAAGGCAAATGTCTGTATCGTGACCATTCACTTTCATTTTCGAAATGTAATGTAGATTCTCCATGTAATAAGTCTTTCAGTTTGATCCACGTGTCCTTCAACAAACATTATTTCATCTTTCTGATTTTGTTAACAATTAACTTCGAACAGTGAACCAATAAAAAAACTGTAAACGAGTGGAACATGTCAGTTTCACACTTTAATTTCCATCAATAAGCATGAGGCTTGAAAAACGAAAGCAATCATAATTTTAATCTTCAAAAGTTTTTACTACGAACATAACCGTTGGTATACTTACGTCCCATACCATTCCACTGACTGTATTCCAACCACTTTGTTTCCACATTCTGAAGAAATATTCCATGCAATAGTAACGTACTGAACAAAGCAAACTAATATAATATGAGTTAATTGAAACGGCATGAATTTTTCAATGTATCAAACCAAAGTTTCTTATTTTATGTGGTGTATGGATTACGGAATATTCAGAGGAAATCACGGAACGTAGACAATACAGATAAAACCTATCACTAAGTGCATTTGCCATAGTTTAAAATTCTTTCAGTAGCGAGTTAGAGAAAGACGTCATCGTCTAGTACACATTATAGCGTTTATCGAATGATCATACTATAAGCTGGGAATGCAGCTGACCATTCCAAAGTGCTCTGTTGCTATGATTCATCACTTTGTGATTGCCTGTTGAGTGGTATGTACATGATCAGACTAGAGACAGATATTTGTGAGCGTGATTTCACTTGAGTTGTAGACATATTGAACGACCGTTTACGAATTGTTCTGAAATTGTGAAACAGTCTCACATGACTCTTGGTCAACCACATACGTCTTCCGGTTGTTTGTCAGAAGAAACAGGTTCACGTTTTTGCCGCTGGCCAGTGACTCGAATGAGGCTTAGTGTGTTACGATTACAATTGGTTGTTTGAGAACGGTGTGCTAAAATGGCAGAGGGTCGGTTAAATATCTATTCTCCATCGTATAACAAAAGCCTAAACTGCGGAAATTGTGGGGTTAGAAACACCGGCAGGTCAAGCAACCAGAGCATACATGGCGGCTATGCTCATAACAGCTCATATCAGCAGTTCACGCATTTGCTGTCAATACCTACGAAACCTTGTTGAAAATGCCGGATAGTGCAGGATAAAATGTCTTGCGAACAAATGAACGATCGTTTTGTCGATGTATTAAGCATCAGAGGAAGGTCATATTTCCGGATCTATGTAAGACTGTCAATCTGCCCGTTCGAATTCATATGATTACACGCCTACCCACTGATCGTGTGAACAGACGTTTGCAACATAAATGACAAAAACGTGATGAGAAACTCGATAACCGAAACAACGGATATTTTGTGAGTGAACTGCCAACAAGCTCAAAAATCAAACTGATCATTTAGCGAAGGGTTAACAACAATCTGGATTAGTAAAAGTCGTACAGAAAGAGCAATTTTCATTTGACTAGGTGGGCCATAACCCATCCATTTGAATTATTCTTTCATATATGAATAAAGTCAAATCATACAGTGATAACAGTACCTGTGTGAGTTGTGGATTTTCTAATCTGCGTTTATAATATTGTGCTACACCTGTTACTAGGACTCAGTTAACAATAGACAACATTCAACATCGAACACTCTCCACAGGAATGATTACCTTATGATAATGAGAGAACGTAATTCTCTCCTTCGTAACTAGAATTCGAACCCCAACGTATGTGCCATGTTAAGCCATGGCAATGTTGTTATCGTTCATTCTCTTGTTCCTCTCCTTGGGTGCGGGAATATCCCATATGTACAGCTGTACCAGTTTACCTGGGCTACGGCTTCAGGCATATGGATCTATGTGTTGGTGTGTAGATCTATTTAAATGACCTGTGAACCAACCGAACGACCAACAAGAATTATAGAATTTATATGATAAAGAGATTATTCACATCGACTGACAAGGAGCAGAGCAATACACTGTGTCATATGGAGAATTTACGAGAAGAAATAATGTGTCTTGTCAGTTGAATTTTGTGATGACATCCACGGGGTTGCTTTGCGCTACAATCTATTGTTTGCTATCGATATAACAGAAACGTAATATGAATTGAGAAACTGTGGATAAAATCGAATGATAATAGGAGTAAAACATTCAGAATAACAGGCAAATTGCACTAAAATCGCTTTATAAGATGGCATTTTGGATAATTGTGTGCTGTTTAACCTGGATCACCTGAAAGCGTAACAGTTTTCAAAACATTGTCATTCATTACTTGAAGGCTATGGCTGAAAGTCAGCAACACTGTTCTAGAGAGGGTAAACATAGATCTGCTTCTGTATTTCAGCGAGTTGTAGCACATATACACATATACACCTAGTCAATGTTTCAGTCATCAAGATGCACCGTCACATTTGTTATGCTTTCCCCATTAACCGCGGTTGTTTTTCGGTGTGTGGGAGTCCAATGCTCTCAGCCGAACTCAACAACTAACTAAAACGTTGACCATAATTTATTGGTGTATTTCGGTCAGGAAACTGACGAATTACACAAAAATACAAGACAAAGTGCGATATTTTACGACATACGTAATACGGATACCATTCAGGAAGAGGTATTTTAATTGGGTAACACAGTACTAACAAACGGTTATTTCGAGCCGTTTGCTGGGAAATTTAAACTCTCTGGGACATTGAACTCCAGTCGGAGACGTTCGCCAGAACGCTTGTATTGCCTCAGTTCCGTTACAATGTAACGTCATCTGGTTAGTTTCATCGATTAGCTTTAAATTATGTCTTCCTTTGTGGAGTAGATGGTGCTCGAGTCAGGCAAATCCAAATAGATAATAATGTCCATGGGGTGCGAAGTGACCAACAATAGCTGGACCAAACGTCACTGACGAATTTCGGTCACGCTGCAAATTCAAAAGTGGGACAAGAAATAAGTCATAACAACATACTGTCACATTTGCATAGAAAATCAAATAACCTGTGTCAATCATTGTATGACGAGTTTCAAGGATGTGAGACCAATGTGATCAAGAAACCGAGGTTTGTCTCTAGTTTTCTACGTCATAATGTAGAACACTGTGTAGCACTCAGGACAACGGAATTCCATTGAATAAAACTGCCACCATGGAAGAAACAATTTTACCGCAGCACCAGTTTCGTTCTCCACCGAGAGTTTCTTTTATCAAAGGTGGACACATTAATCTGAACTGAATCATAACGAAATTAATGCGGAATTAACTAATACAAGGAGATTGATTGTAACTGTACATTACTATAATAAAATCGTAGTAATATCGTTACGTTATTACAATAACGCAAACGTCAATTGTGCAAACAATTATTCACCGTCATTCTCATCTGGTTTTTATATTACATGAAAGCGTGACAATCCTCGAGGCATGGGAATAAAACGATTGAAAAAGACTGTACAATACACAGCTTATATTGTTGAACAGGACAATATACGGCGATAAAGCAATCTATGGCGATATGATTTTGCCACACCTCAGAGAAATAAATGAGCACATATTTGGAATCCCTTTCTTTCTTGGGCAAAATAAATCATAATTATGGAATGATGATTGACGCTGATTGCCTATTTTCTACAATGTCTAACATGTCGTTTCGTATTCAATCTCATCTAATACACCAGTAAATATCACTAGTGAGTAGTCGGGGATTTGGTTAATTTCAAGTTGAACATCACCCACAATTGATCGCAGCTGTCGCATTCCCATAGGCTTTCCAGTCGGCCCTTTTCGAAAACGGCGACAAAATCCAAACCTTCATACGGTCTTAGAAACACCAAATGTCGCATTCCTCTCAAGTCTTCCATAGCCTGATAGTGTTCTTGTTTCAGACAACACTGCTGACGAATAGGTGCTGACATAAATTGGTTAGAAATATCTATTAACTTTGCGCAAAATCAACCCGTCTCATCAGAAGATGTGGATGACAGATCCTTTAATTACCGTGCATATATTCGAATTGTACTTGCGTGTTCAACTTATCAACTTCTCTGGATGGTATTTTGAACTTCAGTCCAAGGGAGAGGACATCCAGCTGCGTTAGCGTGAACTGAGTTGACGAGATTGTGTACATGATTTAAACCGTCACTAGGAAATATACTCATATTGGCTGAGGGTGAGAGGTGGCTTCGTAGAGAACTGAAAGTTCTGACCTTGGTGCTACCAATGGTTTATCTGGAAAAGCTTTCAAACTTATCGCTGCACACCAATGACATTCTGTCGAGGGCTTCAGCAAAACGATGGGGAGTTTCCACAAGATTGTGTACTTCATACCGAGCAGCATCGATGTGCGAACTCGACAACCTCACGAGATTCACGTTATTCTTTGGTAATTTTTCCTTAGGTAATACCTTAGTGAACTCCGTAGCGAGTGGCAGAACACGTCTCGAACTGGTTGAAACAACTCATGACACAACACTCTGAAACTCGGAGCCCCGCATCATCGATTGCCAGACACTTCATGATGACAGGTCATCAGATTGACCCACTTAGATCGTTCAAAATATTGGTACATCAAATGAACCCGGAGCTACTGGCCTCTAGCGAAGCCATGCTGATCAGAACCCACCAACCGGCGTTATGTGCACAAAAGTGGTTGAAACAACCCATGGGGTTGCCGTGGTGGTGAGGATATAATGTGTGGTGTGAGTGTATGTGTGTCCGTAACCTGTCTATCTGTATTTGTGTCATACATAATTGACACGTTTTACGTTTGCGACCGATGAGAGTAAACGAAATGTTAACATATCGCAACATATGTCTTCTTACTGTATTACTGCTGGATTACGTGCATTACAAGTACTCTGCCTCATAGTGGTGTAACAAAATGCTCTCTGGTATTTTTGCAAATGGTTGAAACCAGGTTGTGCTTAATATAAGGAGAACATTGGTTTTAGAGTAGACTGTGACACTTGTTGATAAGAAACTGTATTGCACTCACAAACTTCACTCTTTACACCAATATACTTCTTGTTTTGTTATGGACATTCTACCTGCTGTGTTATATGTTTCCTCGTGGTTTTGGTTGGCCTCCGCAATCAGAAACCCCAGGTTTCCGAATCCTGTCAGCATAGTGAACGCTGAGAAGGCCAAAACGCAGTAGCCGACATATTCTTCCTACTAGTAAAAATGTTTTAGAAACCTCACTATCGGGAAGTCCATTCTAATAATCTACACATGCAGTAACGCTGACGAAAGCACTGATTGGTATGAAGGACGTAACTGGCACACTGAGTTCAATAACACTTTATCGATCGGGTACAGTTCAGTCAATTTCATGTGATATTCCAACCACCGTCTTTGTTAGGTAACACTGAGGAATCACGTTTGAACGACTGTCAACATTTTTCAGCATAAATCGACTCAACCTACTCATTATGCACACACGCTTTTGCTCGATGTAATTAGTATGCTGTAGTGTCACACTGGGCGTGACCTGTTGAATAGCGGGAGATCGCAGATCGCACATTTCCCATGACTTTCCTGCTATCACGTAGCTCTGACAGGTTCATGGGACCTGTCGATTTTAGTGCAGCGAGCTAATAGTTATGTGTTTACACCGGTCACGGATTAATCTGATGAACATTTTCTTCGAAGTCGAAACGATTGAAAGTGACAGGTATCAACCATTGCCGATCACATCAATCATCAGTGATTATTCCCATGCTGTTATATTACCGGTGAAGTACATGAGAACTGCGTATCCGATAATAGCACACAGAGATTAACTTGTGCATGTTACTAAACATAAATTGGAACAGAAAGACTGATCCATCAAATGCCACCTTAACACGCCAATCGGTGCATGGAACCAGCTATCCCAAATCTGAGTTCGATGCACAAGTTTCCAATGGTGTTCTAGTAGCCGATTTTGGCATCATACAACTCATTACCGTTGACTGTCGGGTACCCTGAGAACAGATATAATGTCTGTATTACATTCGTTCTTAGCAGCACATGGCAATTTTGCTATGCTTATTTTCACTAGGCTTTTGGGACCAAAATCCCGGGGAGTCTCATTCAGACAATGAACAGTCTTGGTAATGGCTTACACCACATTCATTCAACCGATTGAATCTTGTTTGGAAATCGAATATACTCTGTATTTGTGGTTTGCTCAGGACGGTCTCAGGATCAAGGTAGAAGACAAAGGAATAATTGACATAGTATCGTTCTTTCGGAGGCTCTACATATAGTCAAGGCAAATTTTCTCTTACGAAATAAAGTTGTTAATCCGCTTCTTTCTTAGAATTTATAGTTCGTGGATATACTCTTTGTGCTGAACTTGTAAAAGTCTTTTCTAGATGTACATTGTCTCGAATTCTCTGCTTCAGTCAAAACATTTCATTATTAGTTCAAAGCCACCATGGCGGACCGTACAGTGTTTGAGCAAATCCTCCTTTGATTGCAACTGGACCACAGTCATCTAAATTTAGGTGATGACCGACCAACATTTTATTTCGGTAGATAGGTGTGCCAATTGATTCCTTTGTTCTTTTGGCTGTGTTGCATTCTATGACAAGCATTCGAATGTTAGTTTCGCCTGCTAAAGTACAATGGGAGTTTCGATTTAATCTGTTTGGTTGGTCCGATAATCCTTTAATTTGGAAGGGTAAAGTAGTGAACAATACTTGTTTTCTGTGTATGATCATCAGCCCTGATGATCAAACACAGAAAACAAGTCTTGTTCACTACATTATCATCTTCATGTTTTTGGTTTCGAGTTAATCATTTACTATCAAAAGCATGGCATTTCAGTAGCTTCTGCTGACCGCCAGATTGTCTAGTTTGTTCTCAATAGATCAGATAAGATCGAAGCAGTCGAGGTGCTCACCGCAACACGATCAATTTGACAATAGGCTTTGTCAAGAAATCAAGTTATATTTTAAGCCCACACGGTCGAAGCGTTTGTCCCGATTCGCTTTCTGGCATTCCTCTATTCGTTTTATTCCTATTGAACAAAGACCAACAAAAATTTGATGCTTTCTTCTAATGGCATACTTGTCAATGTAAGCGTGGTGTAACAAGCAGAAGTTAGTCACAGAGACTAATGCCAGATTCGTTTTCTCTCTGTACAGCTTAGATGGTCACAGTTAGAAGCGACCAACATATGCTTTAACGAGACACTAGCTTTATGCGTCTCGAATGGTCGGTTTACCTGAGGAGTTTGATTTCCACCAGGCTGTGCACTCTAATTTTGGTGGCGCCCTTAACTTCCTCTTTGTTTTCTAACGCGCTGGGTTAGCTGTTTTGGATCCATCACAAATCTCGTACGATCAATAGGAACGCAGACTAGTCTGATAATGAAATCATAATAGTTCATTGATATTGTTACAGATACCTCGTATTTGCAATTTCCCATCAGATTTCTTGATATTTATGACAACTAGGACACCAAACATCAAGGTGCTGTTGGCCCTTCTTTTGTATTCTAGTAATAGTAATGTTAATAACCCGGTGATAATAATAGCACTCATTTGCCTGCTTGTCCTCATTACCGTGAGGACCACATTCCTTCATGAACAGAAAATATTTGATTTGAATTTGGAGGAGTCGGTTCTAGGCATACCGACACTGTAATCATTAACAGTCCACTAGACCGATTACTGACGGATGATATTATCTGAAGGATTAGAAGAAAAATTTCTGACACTATTTTTATGATTGCTTTATAAAAGTTGATATTGATGACATTTTGGTTCTTACTGACCACCACCGTATTCCTCAGTAATACAATCCTACGAAATCCATACATTCTAATGTATTTATGGCAATGACACAAACAGTGACATAACATTTCTTAGACGTTTACCTTCCTGTCTGTCAAGAAGACAAGTCGATTTATTTCAGAACTATTTCGAACAGCTGATATCCCCAGTTCACTTGCTTTGCACACACGGTTTGCAGATGGCACCTGATTAAAACATTGTTTGGCACAACTTGACTCATTTACGCACATAACCGTCTTCTACATAACGAAAATGTCACAATCACCACTTCGCGTGCTAACGGATACTAGTAGAAATTTATATTAATTCATTTCAGAGAGAAACTGAAAATTCCGAAGTGTACACCAATTGGAATAAAAAGTATGCTCATCGAATTATATTTAATGGGATACTATTGACCTGTTTTAATGCGTCATCATCTTCAGTTCGCTATGGATCGCATGAATCTTGCATTTGAATTGTGGGTCTTACCTTCCAGCCCAGTGATTAATGATGCAAATGCTGTAATTAAGGCATCCACTTATTGACTCACGTGCTTATCAGTCCAATTTCAGTAGTAACGATAGTAACAACGACAGAATTGATCGGTGCTTACTTTTGCGGATGGCCGAACACCCTCCTAAATGTACTACGCGAACGAACAGTAAATCGAGCACACGGGCGCAAACGCTGGCGTATTCAATTGCAAAGCACATCCTGAATATTGTTCACAATGTCGACCCAATGAAGTCGTCCAGGGAGTGGCACCGTGTTACACGACCAAAAACAGCCAGTGCTGTGTGAAAAAATTTAGCGGTACATGCTAACTATATTCATCGGTGCCAACCGTTTGACCATGAATGGACTTCAATGATCTCATGTTGGCACGCCCTTTTGTTAATTATTTTGTTTGTTCCTAGTGTGCGGCTGACGAGATAAAATCAAAATGTCAGCAATCATATTCATGTTGCTAACGGACTGCTTTTCACAGATTTCTACCGCCAGCTAATACAATCAGATAAATAAATAATAACTACCGGGAGCTGCCGATGAGAAATGTAATCAGGGTTATCTTTATTAGAAAAATGACTAGCAGCGTCAAAATGTGGTTGAGATCTCAAACGAAGTAGGCTCTGGATAGTCAATGCCAGTCTGGCCGGACCAATGGGACACGTACAAAATGTTTCGCTGACTGGGTATTTGTTGGAAACGATGGAACCCACATGGTTTGGAAGAAATGGCTCCGAACACAACTTCGGATTGTCAAGTGTAATTGCTACCTCCTCGTGTGTCAAGATAATTCAACATTTCGTCCTTCCTAATTAAGTGGCAGGGATCCCACGGACTACGTTTAACTCGCGCTCTGTATCGATGTTTCGAATTTACTAGGTTACACGGGTCGGAATCAGTAAATAATTCCTTGATTTTCTAGGATCTTAGCCACATGAGGCAGTCTTCGAGAGTTGCTTCACACGAGTGCCTAATAGTTTGACCTGTATTCGCGCTTGATTTGTGCAAAGCCATTTCAATAACTAATCCCGTTAATTCGATATTACGCAAATTTTATCAGCAAACTTATAGTCGTCACCTAGTCTCATACAAAAGTACCAACCAAATACGAGAAGTAACCAGGTTTGATCTATTTGCCAGAATCTTGTTTTACACAATTTTCATTGACTGCATAGGGTAGACCTCCATTTTATGGTAGCAATTCTTCTGGTATAAAAGACAAATCGAAACTCGTTTTTCAGTGCGTCGGCACTGTCAGGTTGATGGTGAATCAACAGTTATCTTGTTTACAAAAGCGACTAGCACCATTACAAAGTGGTCAAGAACACAAACGAAACAGGCCCTCGATAGTTAGTACATGTCTGGATGAATCAATGGAAGATACACAAAATGTTTCGCCAGATGAATAGTTATGTTAGACCATGGAATACACAGTGTGTGAACGAACTAGCTCTAGGCACAAATTCGGATGACCTAATTCAAAATTTCATCCTTCGGAATGAGGTAATAGGTATCCGGTGGACCACGCCTAACTTGCGTTCTATGTCCATCTTTCGAGCTCACTAGGTTGTGTGAGTCAGTGTCGGTGAATGGGTGTTCTTGGTTGTCTAGGAACAAAATCAAGCTGGGTAGACATCGCAGATTGTTTCACACCAGTACTCAATCGTTCGACCCCGATATGTGCATGATTTGTGTGAAGTCATATCAAGCGTTTATCCCGTTACTTTGAACCGTATGCAACGTTTTTATCAACCAATTTACACTGGTCATCTAATTTCACACAAATGTATTAAACAAAGATGAAAAGTTACGATGTTTTATCTGGAGCTTTGTTTTTCACAAATTCCAATTGTTGCATGGTAGCTATGGTAGCTATTCTTTTAGAAGAGACCCATTTGCGAAAAATCTGAACTTCGGTAGAAGTCCAGATTTTTCGCAAATGGATCTTCGCAATTGGATCTTCTAAATTATCAAATCTGCCAAACTACTTATCAGCTATTCTTTCGACGAAAAACATAACACAAAGATCGCTTCTTATGTACGTGATTTAAGTTCACTGGTACCCTCAGTTTGATGGTGCACAAAAAACGTTTATCTCATACTGACTGAAGAAAGCAGTTTGTGTGAGTCCGTGGTTCTGCCAGCGATTAACACTCTATCGATCAGTCGCATCTATTGAAACCACACATGGTTCTCCATTTATTGGTTTTTAGCAATATTTTGCTGATGGTCAGTTTCGTCAACGGAGAATACTGCACGCTCCAGACAATCTTAAAAAACTACATGTGGCTTAGTGGATAAAACCGTCAGATGTTTGTCCAGAAGTGTTAGGATAAAAATAGTTCATTAAAGGAGCAATTTTTGAGTGGCATTAGAGATTGACGGATTGGGTGGCTGATAACGGTTAAATACTAGCGATTTCATATCATCATGTTCAAAATCACACATTTGCAACTTCCAGTTTTGTTAGCTCCCTTCAGACAGGCTGACTAAATTTTACTTGGCTGACAGGATTAACCATTCTGCAATATATTCACTTCAAACTATAGCATTTCCATATAGATTGAACATCACCCACAATTGATCGCAGCTGTCGCATTCTCATAGACTTTCCAATCAGTTCCTTTCAAGCAGCAGCACCACCAGCCTCGAGTTTCGCTCTCATAAGAGCTCGTCAGTAGTGCATATCATTGTCACTGCTGCGACTTGAACCACGGACATTCAGTTCATGTGGCAACCCTGTTTACCACTGCGCCATTGACTTCACGTTAGGCACGACCGAATTATCATATGAGAACGCTCATCCACTTTCGTTTGTGAGTAATGGTCAGGTTGCCCGATCGCCTCGAGAGGAGACACAGCTACTGTTTGTTAACTCCAATCGATGACCCCTCGACTAGGACTTCTCTCCAAGTTGAAATCACACAAATCATTGACGTGTTGAACGGTATTTGATTACTGCTGAGTAGTGCGGCATTTTTCTTTCCATATAGATTGAACATCACCCACAATTGATCGCAGCTGTCGCATTCCCATAGACTTTCCAGTC
>JTDE01008153.1:10057-22277 GCA_014338405.1 Paragonimus skrjabini miyazakii | reverse complement strand
CTAGGTCCAAGGCCACCGCAAACCTATAAATAAAGTTGCTGCAAATCGTAATTTTGCCCTCGGGCTGAGCAGCAAGTAAAACTCGTTTGAAGGCCGTCTTTTTCCTTACTTGTTGGGGGGTTCTAAGTTGCGAGATTTGCGTTCCGATATTTGAGCTCTGATTTTCGTACCGCTTTGCAATATCGTTGCGTTCGTTCGTGATAGAGATACTGCTCGTGGTCTTGCGTTTGTTCTTGTCTTTCTCTATCAGGTGGGGTCGTAACAACGCGTTCTCGTCCCATGTGAAAATCTGTGTGTCAGTCGAATCACACGTTCCCTCTGATTCACCGGAATAAATGGCAATCTTCGAGGTCGAAGCCCTCACTTCACCTCAACGTCGACGACGAGTTGACCGTTCTCCAGGTGTAACCGGTCCCAGGTCTGTAGTAGTTCGTTCAGTCCCGAAGTCAACGTCTTGGGTTTGGTACCTGCCAGCAGATGTTCACATACTTCGCGTACTTGAGGGTCTTGCTGCTGATTGGCCAATATGTCGTTATCGGCAACCAATACTGTGTTCACGGGTATGGCCTCAGATGGCAGCTCGCTCTTCTGTATCGGTCGCGACAATGCATCAGGTGCCTCATTGTTCGTGCCGTTGACATGTCCGATAGTAAAGCTGAAGTCTTGTAGTCAAAGTGCTTAGTGTGTCAGTCGTCCATGTGGATCCTTCGCCGTCTTCAGCCAGATCAGGGGTTTGTGGTCGGTTTCAACGTGAAAGTTGGTCGCTATCAGATAGATCATCCACTTCTGAAGCTCCCAGGCAATAGCTAGGCATTCCTTCTTCGTGGTAGAATACATTCTTCCTGCTTCCGTCAGTAGTTGGCTGGCATACTAAGTTGTCCTCGAGGGTTGTGAAAGAATTGCCCAAATTCCGATATCACTTACGACAACTGACACTGTAAATGGCTCATACGGTTTGGGGATTGTCAGGCGCCATCGAATGCTGGCAGCCTCCAAGTTGAGTTCGTTGAACGCCATCTCTAAGTCTTCAGTCCATACACACTTCCTGTCCTTCGTCAGCAGTTGGAACAGTGGATAGGCTTCCTAGGAGAACCTCAGCGTAAACTTTGAATCGTGATCGACCATTCCGAGGAAACACCTCAGCTGCCGCTTCAACTTTGGTGTCGGGAAGTTCTCCATGACCGTCAGCTTCTCTGGTAGTGGTTGGATTTTTTCATTACCAACCGTGAGTCCCAACAGACGATCGAACTGCGACCCATTTGGCACTCTTTACTGCTCAGTTTTAGGCCGGCTGCATCTATTTATCTCAACGCTGCTCGAAGTCTGTCTACGTGTTCCGACACTGTCTTGGGGAATACAACGATGTCATCCCCGTATACGGTGACTCCCTGCTGACCCTCCAGAATTCGAATCAAGAAATATCTGAAAGTCGCTGGAGCATTGCACAGACCAAATGGCATCCTCACGAACTCGTACTGCTGTACGTTCACAGAAAACACAGTCTTCGCTCTGTCCTTCTGTGCCATTGGCAGTTGCCAGTAACCGGAGCGCAAATCAATGAGGGATAGTACCCTAGCTTCATGCAGTTGTGCAAAATTCTCCTCCATCTGAGGCATTGGGAACGCACCTTCCATCGTCACTCGGTTCAGCTCTCTGAAGTCGACACAAAATCGGTAAGTTCCATCCGCCTTCCTAGTCAACACAACCGGTGACGAAAATGGGCTGCTTGTCCTTTGGATTATTCCTTTCTCCAACATCTCCTTTACTTGCCTTCCCACTTTCAGAATCAACTTGAATGATATTCTCCGGTATACTGACCTGCAGTCCTCACCTGGCTGCAAGTCTAACGAGTGTTCCATCCATGTACAGAATCCGTATCGATAATCCGCGCCAGTAAACAAGTCAACAAATTCATTAACACACTGTTATATGGCAGGGATCGGACACTCGGGCAGAGCCTTTACCGAGACATTGCCCATTTGGCACTGCTCCTTGGGCTCTTCGTGATGCAACTTCACGACATCGCCGCCAACCCACAACTCGTTTCTCTCTAGGTCTACGCTTGTTTTTAGTGCCTTTAACGCTGTCCCTCCGACCGTAACTACATGTCAATTACCGGACCTAACGGGCAATCCTGGTACTCTACCTGTAATCGACGTACCCGCTCCCGTATCTACTATCGCACGATTCAGTCCCCCTCAATCGGAACTTTCACCTGTGGAACGGATATTTCAGGTTCTGTTTTTCGATTCCAAAGCCCGCTTTGATTATCAAGTTATCTAAGTGGGCGAGAGGAATGAGGGAAGGGAGAATGAAAGAAAAATAATCGCAAACCCCAATGACTGTTCAGATACATGATAGTTGATGTAAGCTTCCTTCACTCTACGAGGAAGCTCAGCCATGATAAACAAGACCGACAGGTAGTGGTATACTCAGTGGAGGCGTCAGTAAACCCTCTAGTTACAACTCCAACTTCATCCCCTCTTGAATAGGATCACCAGAATAGCACATTTCCGTAGGTATGCTACCACAGACGTATTTGGTCCTCATCTTCCCCTTACAGCGCAGGCATTCTATCAACTGGGGAAGCAAGTAACTGTATCGACCCGTTATCCCATAACAAAAACGTGTAAGGAAATGCAATAAAAAAGGAACTGGTCACTGGCAACTCACTTTGATGAAACGGACCACCACAGGCCTGCTTCTATCTCCGGCACAAACTAAGATCTACCAATCAACCAATTTTACTTCGCCATTTTTTTGTTTTCACAACGGCACCTAATTTGGGTCTTATCTTTTTGTTACCGTGCGCAGCGTTTTTGTGATTGAATGGTTACTTTTTGGGTCACGTTGGTTCGACCTCTCTGTCACACCGGTAGACAGCCTGGGACCCAGAAGTTGGGTGGAGTGTAGCTAATGAGAAGAGAACTGCTTCAAACCCACAACCCCTTAATAGACAGCGGTGTGGGAGCGAATGCAGGGTGCTCTATTTGCCAATCTTGGTATCACTGCTCCTGGCCTGCAGGCGATGATGTTTAAACGCTTTGGCAGTTTGGTCTCTGATCGGAGGTTTCCAATATGTGCCGAGCAGACATCCAACCATATGAAAACACCGCGGTATGTGAGACCGGAAAAGGGGAAGGTGTGCATGAACTTGAAAGGTTCATAGGTTGATAGGTCACCATTTTGAGAAATGCATCGACACCAACGCTCAGAAAATACTGGGGTGATGCCAACCGACCAGCCTCCATTTTCAACCTGAAAGCCTATGCTCCCCACTCCATACATTACAATGGAAGGCTTGACCATGCACGTCTGTGTTACATTATCTACGGCATGTGAGTATGATTACACGGTCACTACGTCACAGATGTAACCTGAACCACTGATTGTAAAGCAAAAACAAGCCCTTACGCTGCCAAATTTTTATATGCTATCATTACCTGCCGAATCTTGTCCGCTATGCTACAGAAGGTCTGGGAAGATCTCCTGGGACACTTCGTCCAGCCGTACTTCGAATGAGTTCACAGTATTGCTATGAACTACTTCATCTGGGAGTTTGTTCCAAGCATTTACTATCTGGTTGCTGAAGATGTTTGCTCGTACGTCTAAACAAGCCCTGCTTTTCTTCAGTCGGAGACTGTGACCTCTGGTGACGGCTTCTTGACCCATTTGTGCAAACAAGTCTGTGAACCTCACGCCACTTATGTTTTTCAGCATTCTGAAGACCACGATAAGATCATCTCTCATTCTCCTCCTTTCCATGGAGTACGATCCGATCTCCTATAATCGTAATATATCGTGCCTTTTCCCTGGCCAACGTTCTAATACGACTTGACTGCTTGATCTGGGTACCTGCTATGCGGCTTCACCTAGTCTGCTTGCGCGGAGACAAGAATAACACGATTGCGGAAAAACACGCTGTATTGCCGACTACCAGTTCGAACAAATGAATAAAATGTCAGTAAATATATATCATGAAATAGTAGCCAAATATGGTCATTTACTTGTTGAATCACTGTCTGCTTGTTTAGGCCACTTCGCTACCAAGTGGCCAAGTAAGGCTAATTCCATAGGCGTTCGTTCTTCGGGTTGGTGTGACACCCACGCTCACTTGCACGTATCCTGTCAGTTGGTCTGATGTGCCCCTCAGTACTTTGTTGATGTCTTATTTTGTCGGCCGTCACCGGAGGCTTGATTGGTTTGCAATGATGACTGATTTCATCAGCCGTCACCAATGTCCTGACTAGGTTGCTTGGGTGAATTCGCCTCCTAACACCTCCCCTTTTCCGGCATGTGTCATAGAACTGAGATCTTGGATTCACTTGTAGGGGGTTCACGGGCTTCCTTGTTCGTTTGGACCGTCTCAGAGGAAAAGAGCCTGGTGTTGTCTCTCCGATGATTGGCAGCGGCGCGTAAGCATTTTTCTCCAATTCGAAGGTGTCCAATCGATTGTCCCAATGTAATGAGGTTGAGTCTGATGTGATCGGAAGTAAGCCAGGGTTCCACCGTAAGTGGCTGATATGTATTCACAAGGTGTCTTCTCCGACAGTTACTTCATAGATCACCCTCCCATTACGTTATGAGATCACTGCAGGGGTCCATTTATTTTGACTTCGGAAGTCTCGTGCAAGCACTGAGTCGTCAATATTGAAACGCCGTATGCATTGTGCCCAACTTGCCCTGTGCACTTCGTTGGCGGATATGACTGATGATGGTCTGAAATTGTCGAACCTTGTGCGAATTATCCGTCTGAACATACATTCAGTTGGCAAGATTCCTCCTGGTGTATTGCGATTAGGCGTAGTGCAATAGGCAGTAAAGAAATGTTGAATGACATCTACTGGAATCTCCTCTCCTTCGGCTTTAAGTAATGTCTGATTGAAGGTATCCACGAACCTTTCAGCTTGACCATTAGATTGTGGGTCATACGGAAGCGAGAATTGTTGCTGAATGCCATGAAGCTCGCAAAATGTCCGGAAGTCGCGGATGTAAACTGTGATCCCTTATCCGATAAAATACTCTCCAGAATGCCGAAGTAGCTGAATAACTTGTTGGGCTCGGATATTAGTTACATAGAGTTCGGGTTTGTCATTGGAACAACTTCCGGCCACTTGGTGAATGAGTCGGCCAAGATAATGTAGTATTGACCATTAACTGGCGACGCAGAATCAAGATAGAGACATTGCCACGGCTTTTCTGCGTCTGGCCATGGTTGTCACGGACAATTCGGGGGTGCTTTAGCCGCTAGTTAACATCCTTTGCATCTTTGACAGAACCGCTCAATTTCCCAATCCATCTGCGGCCAGCACACGTAACTGCGCGCAAGAGGTTTCATTCGGCTGATACCTAGATGGCCGGTATGAAACTACTTTAGTACTTTGTCACGTAACACCTGTGGCACGACGACCCGATCACCAAAAATGGGACAGTCGTCGATAATTGCGAGGGAGTCACGTCTATGAAAAAACTGCCGGATACTGGAGTCCAGGTTGTTTTGATTCCACTTTGTGCATACATAGTGCATCGTCTTTTGTAAGACTTCGTCGTGATTTGTTGAGTTCTTGATCGTAGTAGCGGTAATGGGCAGGGCTCATGTTGTCGAAGAGGACTTGACGAGCCTCCGGTTCAATTGTAACTGACGCAATGATGGAGTCGTCAGATTCTGCTCGCTTTGAATTGATTGAGCTCGACAAGGCATCGGATTTGCCGGATTCGTGCGTGTTCCGGTATTGAATATTGAAGTCATAGGCGAGTAGCATTGTCGCCCAGCGTTGCAGTCGGTTTGCAGTGTAAACCGGAATGCCTTTCATTGAACCGAAAATAGTCAGCATAGGTTTGTGATCTGTGAGAAGAGTGAACCGCCTATCATACAACATTTTGTGGAACTTCTTGACTGCGAACATTATGGAAAGTGCCTCCTTTTCAATTTGACCATAGTTCTTCTCGGCTAATGTCAATGATCTGGCAGCGTGCGCAATGGCTTTTCCTGATCCATCTGGAGAGATATGGGACATTGCCGCACCGATTCCAAAGTTTGATGCATCAGTTACAACCTCTATTGGAAGAGACTGATTGAAATGGGTCAGAAGCAAATCAGAAGTAATCATTGTTTTGACTTTCTCAAAGCTCCGTTGACATTCTGTTGTCCACTCCCATTTTGTTTCCTTTGTTAGAAGTCTGTTGAGCGGTTCTCTGAGTTGATGAAGTGTAGGGAGAAATGCTCCATAATAGCTGACAAGTCCGAGAAAAGCACGAAGGCCGGATACATCTTCCGGTGGAGGCATCGCCTTGATTGCTTCAACACTGGCCGGATCTGGATGGCGCCCATGTTTATCAATAATGAACCCAAGGTATTTGACACTGTGCAACATAAAAATGCACTTCTCCTTTTTCTGCCGGAATCCATACTCCTTAATCCTTGACAACAACATGTCCAGTTTTTGTACCAGGTGTACAGCGTCACACCTCATGATTGTAATATCGTCCAAGTAAGCAACACAACCGGGAAGGTCAGACAGCATGGTGTTCATTATCTGTTGGAAGATTGCTGGTGCAATTTTGATGCCGAATGGTACTCGTGTATACTGGAACAAGCCTCTGGGAGTATTAATTGTCAGCAATTTCTTCGACTCTTCTTCCACGGGTATCTGTAGGTATGCGTCAGCAAGGTCCACTTTGGCAAAACACTGTCCTCTGTTGAGCCTCCTAAAAAGATCTTCCGGCACTGGTAGAGGATATTCGTAATTCTTTAACGCCGCGTCCAGGCCAGTTGAAAAGTTGGCACATATTCAAACTCTGCCGCTAGCTTTCTTAACAACCACAATGGGATCGGCCCATTCCGAGTAATTCACTGACTGTATGATACCTTCTGCTCACAACCAATCAAGTTTGCCGTCCACAATCGGCTGTGCAGCATACGGAACTGGTCTTTTGGGTTTGAACAATGGTTTCACTCCTGGATGTAATGTGAGAGTTGCCTTCGCTTTAGTACAAAGACCGAGGCGTGGCTCAAGAGCAGACGCGTGCCGAATCTTGAGTTCCTCAATCTAATGTTGAATTCCTGGCGCCAAAAGCAGCCTTTCTGACTGACCGTGTAGTTTCGTTTGATTACATATGCTGTTTACCGGCTGATCTAGTAATTTAAAGTCGTCCATCCAATCAAGGCCCAGTAGATCCAAACCTGGATGATCTGTGAAGAAACAACAGGCTCCGATTCGGCTGTCTTCAAACGTCACCTCACATGTCACTTTTCCGGCTAGCTTCAAGGTTCTGCCCGAGGAGTTTCGAACCGTATGATGCGTTGGAACCAGTGGAGGTCGCCCAAGCTTTCGCTACCTATCGCAGGTAATCAAAGTGATATCAGAAGCAGTATTTAATTGCAAACGGGTGGGAACACCATTATTGCAAAGAGTAACGTACTTGCGCTCGGATTCCCCATCAATTTTAAATGTTATGGTGACCGCCTGCGACTTGCTGGGGGAGAACTTCGGGCGCCTGTGAAAGTTTCTTTGACGTTGGGATGGTTGCAATAGTGCGCGACAGCACATTTCTTTGTGACCTCTTTTCCCACATTTGTTGCATACATGATTTCTGAACGGACAAAGACGAGCAAAGTGCCATTCCTTGCAATGCCAACACGCTGATGGTGGTTTTGAATTTATTGCTGGCTGGCGGCTTGTTTCTTCAGTCGTGTTCTTGCTGTTGATTGCATAAATCGTTCCTGGAAGACCCGTTGAAGCAGCCTGCTGAATCATTGCTGTATCGTGTTTCAGGTTGACCAGTCGTTGGCATTCTGTTATGACACTCTGGAGGGTGATATCTGGACACTGCTCGATTTTGTTCAAAATTCTGGTCTGAATATCTGCGTCTTGTGGGGAATGCAAACCGCATACAAAGGTGAGACATTTGAATTGATCGTCCGACATGCTACGAAGTTTGGAACGTTCGCATTCCCGATTGACATTAGTTGCATACTGTATCCGGTCATCGTTAGGATTCTTTGTTAACTTCAGACAGTGATATGGAATATTGAACGAGGATGATTGCTCACTGAAAATTTGCGACAGCGTCCTTGTGGTTTCCTCGAAGGTTAAATCTCTGGGATGTTTTAGCAAGAGGAAAGCCACGAATGGTTCGTGTTCCGTTGTGCCCAATCTTCGCAGTAATAATCTGACTTTCTTGTCTCCGGGAAGCTGATCCATCTCCACACAAAAAATATCTTCATATTCATGGAACCAAGAATCGAACGTGACGCCACCGACAGCATCGAAATGTAACTCACTGACTTGTTGGATTATCGATTCTGGTGTAGATACCTGCTGGGTTGCAACTTCCAGTGACTGACTCGAAAACTTCTGCGTCATCGTTTCAGTAAATTTCGCTTGTGACTGCTCGAAAATCTTCTGCTGCTGTTGAAGGAGTGCCTGCATCTGCTCCATGGAGATGGTCGTTATTGAGTTTGGTTTGACCTCTGTCACCACCGATATAACGTGTCTTTTCCCTGGCCAACGTTCTAATACGACTTGACTGCTTGATCTGGGTACCTGCTATGCGGCTTCACCTAGTCTGCTTGCGCGGAGACAAGAATAACACGATTGCGGAAAAACACGCTGTATTGCCGACTACCAGTTCGAACAAATGAATAAAATGTCAGTAAATATATATCATGAAATAGTAGCCAAATATGGTCATTTACTTGTTGAATCACTGTCTGCTTGTTTAGGCCACTTCGCTACCAAGTGGCCAAGTAAGGCTAATTCCATAGGCGTTCGTTCTTCGGGTTGGTGTGACACCCACGCTCACTTGCACGTATCCTGTCAGTTGGTCTGATGTGCCCCTCAGTACTTTGTTGATGTCTTATTTTGTCGGCCGTCACCGGAGGCTTGATTGGTTTGCAATGATGACTGATTTCATCAGCCGTCACCAATGTCCTGACTAGGTTGCTTGGGTGAATTCGCCTCCTAACAAATCAGTCATTATAGGGTTTACCCTTAAATCCTTTAATCATTCGAGTTGCTAACTGTTGCACTCTCTCAATGCGCTGGATATCTTTACGTGGATAGGGGCCCACGCCTGCACGCAGTACTCCAAATGAGGCCGAACAATGGCTTTTTATAGCGGCAGGAATACTTCGGGTTGCCTGTTAGACAAAACTCGCTTTAGGTTAAACAGCTTACTGCGAGCCCTTGTTTAGTTGCTGCATATTGGGCCGAGGGCCTGAAGTCGTTTTTGATCGATACTCTCAGGTCTCAGGCTTTTTCTACGCATTCATTGTTGAAAGGACCCTAAGGACCGTGCACTTCCAGGGGTTCAGAGCTTCCAGTTCCCATTTGGCATTTGGCGACATTCAATGGAAGGTCCCATTTAGGAGACCACTGCTAATGCCTTCAGATCCTGCGTTAATGCGGCACGATTTCTAGGTCCTGCTATCTTAACTTCATCTGTGAATACAAAGCACGGGTTGCTAAGCCAATTCACTAGATAACCTACGAACAGTGGGAACAGGAGAGGACCTAAAACAGATACTTGAGGGACGCCACCATGGGCTGCGCCTACCTCAAAAAATCCGCTTCCAACCTTCACTCCAAAAACCCTGTTATGTAAGAAGTGCTCTACACAGTCGATCACTAGGTTGAAGATGCCAAACCACTTGATTTTGTGGATGAGGTAATGGTGGTTTACTGAACCGAAGGCTTTGCTGAAATCCAAGTAGCGAATCTCGACTTTCCGGCCTTCGTCCAATCATCTCATGATCTCATCCATGAAATGCAAGAGGTTGGAAAGACAGGATTTTATTATCTGAGAACTGTCTTTTGCAATGCTAAGAAAGCCGTTTTCAACAAGATACGTCAAAACCTTGTCCCTAATTAGCTGTTCCCGGCATTTTTCAACTATACCCGTTAGGCCCACTTGTCTGTAATTATTTTGCTTGTCCCGCGAGCCTCCGTAATGAATAACGACCACCATGGCCACGCGCCACTCATCTGGGATTTTTTCCCTACCTTCAAGAAGTTGTAAACAGCTTCCATAGTGGACGCTGAAGAACTTCCGCTGATAGCTTATCGATGCTCGGATGGACTTTGACAGCTTAAGGGATCCTAGGAACTTCCCAACCTCTTCCTCAATGAGAAGTATATTGTTCTTCATGTTGTGAGGTCTGGACTCTATCAACGTTGGCAGAATCTTGCCATCGTCCCCCCTGTGAATCTCTTGGGAAATGTTGCGGAGGAGGTTGGCTTTCTCTGTTTCATCAGTGGCTGGTTTACCCTCTTTTGTCAACAGCGCTCCTACTTCTTGCCTGAAGGCTCCCTTGGATTGAACGTATGAGTAAAAATGCTTCGGAGCTGCTTTTGCCTTGCGTGCAAGGCCTGCTTCAAAGCGGTAGTTCGCTAGGCGCTGAGCCTTGCAGACTGCATTTCTACAAGCTTTATAGTTTAGCCAGTTACGATGGCTTTCGTTTTTTGTGTTCCTTCTAACATTTGTTTCTCTCCACTGTTTTTCTCCACTAGGGTGGACGATTTCGAGCTCTTCTTGATAATAGGTTTGCAAATTGGTCCATGAGTACTATAAGCCCTTCTTTGATGATTTTCCATATATCTTTTATGGAAGCGCTATCTCCCTCAAGAGCCCAGGACATGCTCCATGCCGCTTTCAAAAGCCGTGCGATATCCATTCGACCAAAGTTGCGAACGAATTTTTTTAGGGGAGAACTTTCTGTCGCGCATATTTCGATGCTCAAAACACAGTGATTACTCTTCCCAAGCGGGGCCTCACCTTCCAAGTTTACAATACCCTGCTCATATCGAGTAACCATGAGATCCAACATGGGTGGTGCATGCCGGTGCCGGAACCGAGTAGGCACCTGAACATGTTGACTTAACGAATTAGAGTGCAACCAGTCAAGGAATATTCCTTCGGGAACACCCTTCCTGGCCTTTTCATGGTCTCAAGTGATGTTCGGAAGGTTCAAGTCCCCAGCTACCACTAAGGTAGCTGAATCCCTAGCTAGAATGTTTAAAACACTTAACACAAGCTTATCCTCGTCAATGCCAGCCAGTGGTCCCCTATTGACGCTGCAAATAAGCAGTCTCCTGTTATCTTCCTGAATTTAGCGGGACATTGCCCGTGCTGATTGTTTACCAACATCAAGACCCCTCCACCCGCGGGCCCGTCCGTGCGGTCCTGCTTGCAAACGGAAAAGTCCTCAGGAGGGCAGTTCCCCAAAGCTACTTCCGGTTTCAGCCATGTTTCAGTCACAGCTATGAGATCAAACCAGTTACTACGTTCCTTAAGCTTCCACACTTGCTGCTAATGCTGCAGGCTTTCTATACAAAAGCTTGAGGTTCTTTCCGTGCAGCATTTGCCCGGATAACTTTACTGTGTCAGAAGTCCCCTCGGGCGGAGGACCCGAGGAAACTGCCCGTGTTTTCGTGTAGCACTTCTGTCCAATACTAAAATGTTTGGCTCCACTACTTCCTTAAGCCTTCTAACTCTTTTGATCACAGGAACCCTACCGCTTTCCTATGGCTTCGTATCCCAATCCTCTTCCATTTTCATCGTCATTGGTCGGGCAACATCATCAACAACCTGACTGTGGCAGATTGCTCGACCCCCCTTTAGGGGCTTATATGCTGGGACAACCTTTTTCACGTGAGGTTTGGCCTTAGTTGTTACCAATTTCGTGGTTTATTTTCCGACATCGCTCTACTAACTGAAGCTTCCCGACTCCCACGTGTACCGTTGGCTTTCTCTTCCGTCATACAGATGGTGCCTACCTTAACGATGAATGGGGTTCCCTTACTTATACTACAGCCAGCCTCGGATCTACAGCTACACACTACTGTCGTAATAGTTGCAGTCATGAGTGAGGTCTGTTTGGATCCAGAATCCCTGATATTTTTCGGCAAATCAACTTGTCTGTTGGACTGATTCAATGGAGTCGCTAGTATGGCCATATCCTTTGCTCAAACCCAAGGTTTACCTGAAACACTACCGGCTGTTGTTTTCGGCAGTAATGCTGACTTATTGCCATACTCTGAGTCCATTTTATTGTCCGGAGTGTGTTGATACCTACCCAGTGACAGTTCATGCACTCTGTCATCCCTGCTGAGTACATAATCCATTTGGGTGACTTGTATGAACTGGATAAGTAGTAGACGTACCTGGTTTTGAGTTCCGTTGGGATTGCTTAGTCTTCTGCTACAAGCTGTATGTATGC
>JTDE01008145.1:0-18824 GCA_014338405.1 Paragonimus skrjabini miyazakii | reverse complement strand
GGCGAACGACGCAATTGCCCAGTAAATTATTAAAACAGTTCGAGATCACCGACCGTGAGAGAATTCGCTTCAAACGGGAACAGTTTTTTTGTGTTGTAGACGGATTAACCTGTTACAGTGATACTCACTGCGAAATGTGAATGTTATATCATCCGCAGAACTCGCGTGAGCCATACGGATCATGTATTGCCTCGATATATGAGGTTAGATGCAGCCGGTCTTTTGCCAGCTGGGTACTTTCATCATCTCTATTTCAAAGTTAGCGTAAGATAAATGGGGACAACTGGCTGTCACTAGTGAAACAGCTTCACTTTCCATGGCTACAGGGCTGGTAATAGGGGAAACGTTGAAGTGCCTAGGTCAAGTCCTATGGGTTCTTGGCTTATTTGACAATAAAAAGCTGTACAACATTAATACTTTCGTGTGAACTCACGGTGTATCAAGTCTGCACAAGTCGGGAGACTTCGAGAAATACGAAGACTAGAAATGCGATAGAAAATCTCAAATTCTGTCATTGTCTTGTTAGTCAAGAATATTCTAGGTGAAAATTACTGTTGAGTAGTAGGGGACTGATTTTCATATGGATTAAACATCACTCAGAATTGATCGCAGATTTCGCATTCCCATAGACTTTCCAGTCTGTTCCTTTTGAAAAGAAGCTCCAGACTCGAGTTTCACTCTTATTAGAGCTCGTCAGTATCCTTGCCACGGCCTGAACTAGAAGTCCGGCCACGGTGTTTATGAGGCAACAGCTTTCATTAACTCACACGCCGGGACGGTTAAACACAATGTGGTACATCATATCATGACAGGCGGTCCTCCGATTTTCGCTCGTCCACGCCGTTTGCATCCGGATAAGCTCAAAATTGCCGAGGCTGAATTCGAACATATGCTTCAGTTAGGCATAATTCGACCTTCAAACAGATCTTAGACGACACCACTGCACATGGTACGGAAAGCGTCTCCGGGCGCTTGGCGACCTCGCAGTGATTACCGTGCTCTCAACAACTGCCTAATTCCGGACAGGTACCCCATACCACATATCCACAACTTTTCTCTAGGACTCGCTGGTGCTACTATTTTCTCCAACTTAGACCTAGTACACACCTATTACCACATCCCGCTCGCGGAGGAGGACACCCCGAAAACAGCCATTACAACACCTTCCGGAATTTTTGAGTTCACAAGGATGCCCTCTGGACTCCGCGACGCGGCTCAGGCATCTCAGCGATCCATGGACGACGTATCACTTGGACTCCCTTTCGCGCACGTCTATATCGACAATGATTTGATTGCTAGCCGCTCAAACGGGGAGCACTTTTCTCATATTCGTGCAGTTTTCGATCGTTCCGCGCAGTATGATATTAAAATCAACACTGGCAAGTGTGTCCTTGGAGTTAACTCATCGAATTTCCTGGGACATCGCATTGACCAAACCGGCGTAACACTTCTGCTAGATAAAGTTGAGTCCATCTCGACCATTCCGATTCCCACTACGATTACCCAACTCCGACGATGTCTCGGCATACTTAACTGTTATCGACGTTTCATCCCTCATTGCGCGGACGTTTTAGAACTTCTGACAGACCTGGATGACTGCAAAAATAAGTCAACTTAACGTTTACCCGAAGCCAGGGCAGCTTTCTCGGCGACAAAGGAAGCCCTACGCCACGCCACCAAACTGTGCATCATCAGTTGCGACTTAAACGCCCATCTTCTTCTCACTAAAGATACATCCAATTCTGTCGTTGGTACAGTCTTAGAACGATCAGTAAATGGCGAACAATATCCCTTAGCTTTTTCCTCCCCAAAGCTTCAGCCGGTACAGATTAAATACAGCGCCTTTGTATGTGAACCGCTGACAGTTTATTTGGCGATCCGTTGCTTTCAGCATCTGTTTGAAGGCCACCACTTTGTCGTGCAAACCAACCACAAATCTTCGACATCTACTGTCCACGCCAAACCAGATCGCTACTTTCCGCGTGAAACAGACATCTGGACTAAATCACTCAATTCACCACAGACATCCGACACCTACGTGGTGACGTTAACATCGTTGCTGATGCTTTATCACGTCCTGATGTCAACTCAGTTGAACCTCCACCTTTCTTTGACTTGTCTAAAATGGCCACAGCCCAGCAGTGCAGTGAGGACATGAAGGACGTTTCCATCTGTAAATCCTTGGAATCGTCCACCGTTCCTTTATTGACACAGGTTGGTGACATTCTGTGTGACACTTCAACGGGTAAACCTAGACCTTTTGTTCCACTTTCTTGCCGACGCACCGTTTTTACTCATTTCCACCGTTTATCTCATCCCATAAAACGCGGCACACTGAAGCTGATTGCACAGCGCTTTGTTTGGCCCTACATCAACGAAGATTTCCCCTCTGGTCACAACAGTGTATGGAGTGCCAAGGGAGAAAGGTGCACAGGCATACGGCTACCTCATCTTGCACATTCTTCCAGCCATACGCCAGTTTTTCCCATGTACACTTTGACATCGCTGGCCCACAACCACCCTCCAACGATTGTACGTATGTACTGACCGTAATCGAACGTTTCACCCGTTGGCCTTAAGCTGTGCCCAATAGAGATGTTTTAGCGGAAACAGTCACCAAAACCTTCTTGGAACACTGGATCGTTAAGTTCGGTGTGCCATATGCAATCACTATGGATCAGGGCACTCAGTCCCAGTTTTCCAGTTTTTGCAACTTCTTGGAGTTACTGGGTTGTTCGGACACTTAACTGATGGCGTTCCATCCTTGTGCTAACGGTTTAGTTGAGCGTTTCCACAGACAACTAAAAGCATCGACAGCCGCCCAGTCCGAGGAAACGAAGTGGAGCGAAATCCTACCACTCATTCTCCTTGGAATCCGGTCTACCGTTAAAGTGGACATCGATTGTACTTCTTCTGAATTAATTTGCGGTACCAACTTGCACCTCTCAGGAGAACTGGTTCAACCTTCGACTCATTCAGACCCAGGTAAGGATTACATTTCACGTTTACGACAACATGTCCGACCTTCGTCTGACGCCGAACCGTCATGATTGGCGCCGAGAACAAAAAGCTTCAAATCAGTTCATATGTAAATTTGTGTTTATGCGCGAAGACGCCATAAGAAAACCGTTATAACCACGATACCTCGGTCCGTTCAAGGTGGTTAAGCATGACGAAACATTCTTCAATACTGATGCGCGTAGACGAAGCGAATCCGTATCCACTGACCGACTAAAACCGACCCACATAGAGAAGAATTTTGATCCACCTGATCCAATGTTCACTGAAAGCAACCTCTCCTCACTCCCCACAGTGTCAAATCCAACCACAGCACAGCTCCCTTGTTCTCTCGAACAGCGCATCACACGTAGAGGGCGGTTTATACACTGGCCGATTACAGGACGTGACATGGCTATCCAGCGTTTGGGTTGTTCCCTCTTAACTGCCGTTCTATCGTCGTATTTTTACTCAAAAACGCTCTGGTCGTGGAGTATTGTAGTGTCCATAATTCACAGTAATATTTCATAATTCATTTTTGTCTATTTTGTATATATCATTTTGTTAACTTCATATGTACACTTGTTTGAAACCATCACCATCACTTTTCGAAGTGAATCGTCAACACGAATAAATGGGAGTTACCGCGCATCGTCTCTGCCTTCTTCATTCCTGCGAATTTTTGGGGTGGTAATGTAATTGAACGGTGAAATATTTCAGCTTCGCATATCAGCTGAGTTTTCGACGCTCAACGTTCATTATCTCGCGTCGCGTGTGGAATTATCTATCGGTCACCAAACGATTCTCATCCCTGGGGCTGTCTTTCTCTCTTTTGGTGGTCTATTTAATCCAGTGGACTTTGACTTATCAGTGAGTCGTTCCTATTTTACAGATATGTCTTCCATTCAATTTCTACATTTACTTTTTGAGTTCATCCGTTGCCTTAACGACTCTTCTTTGATATTACCATGTTTTGGTCATTTTTATCATTTGATCGATCACGCCACTACATTTTGTGGCAGAGGCATGCGATATTATTATTATTGTCCTGTTGGTTACTAAAACGTATTACGTTAACAATCACTTGTTTTAGTGCATCGCGACAATTAAGTAAACAACAGCCCTTTCCATAGTGTCACTACCATCAAATTTTTATGTCGATTTGCTTTATACGGCTGATATGCACACTGAACTCGACATGTTTTATAACAAAAGATGGATGGTGTGAGGTAACGAAGACAACACAAAGGGTAATGCGAGGTTTTCGTGCATCTGTGTGAAAAGTATGGGTAGAGTAATTTTTGTTTTTGTAACCTTATGTGTGTGTGCGACCTTTGTGTACTTATCAGTCGTCGCCTAAAGCTAGCTGCCCTCAGTTGCAACATGAAACAGCAATATGATAGGATTACTGCAAACATGCATGAATATATAGATAACTGTGTATATGGAATTTTAACCTGTACTTATCAGTCGTCGCCTAAAGCTAGCTGCCCTCAGTTGCAACATGAAACAGTAATATGATAGGATTACTGCAAACATGCATGAATATATAGATAACTGTGTATATGGAATTTTAACCTGTATTTCTGTGTGTGCGTTCTAAACAAGCTACATGTAAGACTGTTCCCGCTAGAGTTATTAGTAAGGCTCGGTTTTATATTTTTCAGCATTCTCAGTAATGCGTGCTGGAGGCTGCATATACATATAATTATGCGGAGTTACCAACCGTTTTCTGAGTACGCAATATATCAAATCCTAGATGGGGCGCGATTAAACGACAAAGTAAGATGGAATGTTTCAGACAAGCTGTGTTCAACAGGAAGCTTTATTTGTAACTGTTCACTAGACGTTTCCCCGGGCCGCGTTTAAACAGGTCGACAGAGGAGACAGTTTGGAATCAGACACTGTGTTTGGTATCAAAATATGACTGTCTATGCAATTTTAATGCGCCAAACTTTGTTAACAACCGTGATTTCATTCTGAAACTTACTTTAAGTACAAAGGTATTTTACAAAAAGTTGGCGCGCCTTTTTCCGAAGTGGCAGGGTCGACAAGTTGGATGCTTTATTTTTCAGACCATATGGGGATCAGTACTCTAGGTGAACGATAAAAGTTGCAATGAGTGCAGCAAAAAGTTCCAGCTTATACAAAATTTTAGGTTTAGTAGCCAAAGTAGACTGAAGTGGTCTGATCAATTAAATGATTAAAGTGACCAAAATATGGTAATATCAAAGAAGAGTCGTTAGTTTAACGGATAGGCTCAAAAGGTATACGTACAAACTAAACGGAGACGTATCAGTAAAATAGAAAAGACGCACTGATAACTCAAGGTCCACTGGATTGAATAGACCACCATAAGAGAGAACGACAGCGGCAGAGACGAAATCCGGAACACGACCGCCAAATAATTCCATTCGAAGCGTACGATGATGAGCGTTGAACGTCAACAGATCGGTCGATACATGAAGCTGAAGTATTTCACTGTTCAACTGCTTTACCACCTAAAAATCCGCACAACTTAAGAAGACAGAGACGATGCGCGATAACGCCCATTTATTCGTGTTGGCGATTCAATTAAAAAGTGATGGTGATGGTTCCAAACAAGTGTACAGATGAAGTTAACAAGACGGCGTATACAAAATGTACAAGAATGAGTTATGGGGGATACGAAGAAACTATATGAATACTCATTAGTTGGCTCACCCATTCACATCAGATTGTTCAACTCGTAACTTACGAAGTGCTTGGCGGTCCTAAGTTGAATATTTCTGAATCGGATATTCCCTGGCGCTTAGCTCCGTAGATGCAGACGTGCGATGTCACACTGTTCATACCGGGTAGATTAAGAGAACGGAATGGATCTACCAAGTTGATCAGGTTAGTTGACGGACTGCCCGGAAACTTACAAGAGGGATGAGCTGATATGGTTGATAATGGGATGGCTTCCACCAATAAACTATAATTCATCAAGAAAAGAATATTTGTGTACAGTAGTGCATACGGCAGACTAGCCAGATTTTCTGATCCGAGGTTCAACATAATTAACGCCATGGACACGACTAACATCAATCGGTCCAGATGCCATACTGGAGTGGCAACCGTCGACTCCGGCAACCATCCAGTTGGTTGTTCTGTACGCATAGGTGACCATGGCTCCACAGACTGCGTTTTCTTCGCTGTTAAATCGTTAAAACAGCGCAGATATACAATCAAACTGAACATTGGTTTCTTATTTCCTCAAGGGCCAATCACATGGCAAAGTCACGTAGAGTCCATGTTAAATGTATAGGGTCTGATTATGGTGGGCGTCGCCGTACTCTGGCGCATGAAAGTAGGTCACTAAGTGCGCCTAAGACAAATGAAGAGACTGTACAGTATAGCACAAGTTTAACCAGTCCAAAGGTTGATTTTTGGGCTGTGCACCTGTTTGTTTGGTGAGTAAAATGTGCATCCTAGAGATATGTGTCGTTTACATGACGATTCAGATAACACCTAGGTAGGCGAGAGAGCGGCATGCAAGCTTGATTAATGGGGTAGACTCTGTTCACTTTCGATTTGCGTTCTGCATGGTACTCGTATATTGCCATGTGGCATTTGAAAGTCAACCTCCCAAAGAGGCCAACACCTCCTATGTAGAGCCAGTTTATACTGTTGATGAATTGCCAGTTGCTCATGTCGCAAGACCCCTCCCGATGGAGCTGCGACAGTGGACGTACCGAGTGGGGATTGTTTTCGTGGGTATCCTAGATAACAGTATGTGAGTTCGCTCTCTGTTTTTTGTCCAAACGTTTTGGTGGGAGTCTCTAACACTGGTTCCCTCAGGGTTGTGCGGCGCTCACAGGATAGAGTTCAAAGTTACGCTAGCTCAGGTTGTCTATGGTTGCACCTTGTGTTTGTTCAACGAACTAGTGTCTCCATTTAAAGCCGTGTCTGTTGATTGCAGAAAGTATGCTATAGGCGCTCCAAATAAACCGGACACGTCAATGGCACCACAGATATTAACCACACACCCTCCTCCCGAAAGCCCGACTGGCTCGGCAAACGCCTAGGAAACCACAACAAAGTCGCGAAGTGCGTTGGCTTACTTCATTTACGAATAGCTTGCCCCGCTTGCATATAACCATCATAAAATTTGCATGAGGCAATGAGAAGACGTAAATCATGTGATGTTCCCCGGAGTAACATTTCGTGCATTCTGGTCACACATGTACCTGTGACTAATTTTAAACACTCAGATAAGGTTCCGTAGGGCGGAAATGATGGCTTAAGTGATTAGACAGACAGACACGGAAACGGCGACTAAACAAATGGGGATGCCGACTACCAGGGCAGCCGCAACGCCGGCACAAGTTGGTTTTGAACACACTGGGAGGATTATGGCGTCTGATAGCCAAAGCTTCGGCAAACTGGACGATGCGTTTTCGGTGGCTTTGAAACTTCATGCGTCACAAACCTTGACCCTGTGTCTTATTTGGGTGTTTTGCTACTGATGACGCTGGATACTGTCTGTTGACCTCTATGCGCGCTTGGCGCTTCTAGTTGGATTTCCAGCCACCTTGGAACATGCTGTTTGGTACGAGAAGCTAGCTGCCGATTTGTCCCCCCTAAGTAACTCATAATGCAACTAGATGGGTATTTTTATAAACAATGTGATGTGACAGACGTGGGCTGTTTGTTCGTAGCCGAGGAGACTGGTAAAGACATGGTTCACTGTATCATACATAGTTTCACAGCGTTATAGGATCCGGATACAGCAGATGTCAGACGTGTTTTTGTAATTGCTGACCAGCCGTCACCTGGAAACGGGAGTTTTAAGTACACCGTCTTCTTTGGTACCGTCGTTTAGGGGTAATGACACTGCTGTATTTCTTGACAAATTGCATCGCATCGTCCAGTTTTCCGAGGCTTTGGCTATCAGACGCCATAATCCTCCCAGTGTGTTCAAAACCAACTTGTGCTGACGTTGCGACTGCCCTGGGGTTAGCATCCCCATTTATTCAGTCTCCGTTTCCTTGTCTGTCTGTCTAATCAGTTAAGCCGTCATTTCCGCCCTATGAAACCTCTTCTGAGTGTTTAAAATTAGTCACAGGTCCATGTGTGAGCAGAAAACACGAAATGTTATTCCGGGGAACATCACATGATTTACGTCTTCTCATTGTCTTATCCAAGTTCATAACTGGAGCAAACTGCTTCAAACATTATGAAATTGTTATTAAATGCAATACTTTTTTCGCGCACCGGCGAGTTGGTTTATTCAGTCATGTGTTCACGGACGTGACCAAGCCAAATCATGATGGTGGATAGAAGAATGAAAACGGCTTCTAAGATCACGCCGAGGTTGGTTTGATCATTGACAAGTTGTCTACAATTAGCGATCAACATGAAATCAATTGTTGATCCCGGGGCTGATAATTTCCCACGTTTATTCTACAACTTTAGATGGGCTCAGCTGACATCCTTCTACGTTTCCGTAGACATTCTGACGTTGGGAAATCCGCTATGTTAGATAGACACCGAGGACTAACAGATCACAATAACCAAGCCCAGCCAGGGCATGGCGATTTTGCGATCACCTTGTTTGTGGACTGCGTGCAATGTCAGAAGCAAATGAAATGCGCTAAAAACACTATGATTGGGTACGAAGTCAGAACAGTCACCGAGACGCAGCTCATGCCATCGGTAGATGTTGTGCTTCTACGCTCACCATTGCATTAATGTCGCCGCACAGTTATATTAATAATAACAATTGTATATTTCTGAACGCATCTGTGAGAAACACGCTCAGATAAGCTTGATCAGTATACACATTGTAAGGTGAAACGCATACCGTACACATAATTGTTAATTGTACAATACACCAATTATGGAAATAAAGTAACAAAATGGACATAATAATGGAGGAAAATTCTGGTTTATGGAGAAGCATTTGGCTCACTTGCTTCTATAACGATAGTTTCCAAAATTTTCAATGTTCGATAAAAAGTGCTGAGCAGTTACATCAATTCTCGCTGCACAAGGTTAACGTTGGTCTTATGTTCAAGGTCATGCTGGTAAAAAGATTTCTCAAGATGGAGAAAATGAACAGTCGAAGAATTTCTCCATCATTTGATTTAGACAGTTCCGGAAAAATATGTAGAAACTTTTGTGAAGATAAAGGAAGATAGGAGGGTCCCAATTTTTGCGGAGAAATAGACGATATTCTGGAATGGACTTCTTTATTTCCTCAAAATCGGCGGAATTTTACAAACCTCGCGACTTGTCCAACTAGTACGGGATTTTGATTGTCCGGATGTTACGGGATGTTGTCTCGCGTTAGAATTTATCGTGGAATCGAGAATGAAAAGCGAAATTACGTGATAAACAGGAGATCGCAAAATGATCATGTGAAGGATGACGAACAATGGAATCTGGTATTTTCTGGCCAAACCTTTTATACAAAATTCACAATTTTGTGTTAGTGAATAAAATATATATCTTTAACGAACAATTGTTATCGTATAACACGAAAATAGATCGATTCACAGTTTTTCCTAGTATATGACTACAGTCAAATTCCGATGTTGATTTAATATTTACGGCCGTTATGTAGAATGGAAACGATGTTTAGCAACACAGGAAGATTGTCAGGTGGTCTGTTAGGATAGGAAAAGGAACATATTTGTATGTAATCATGTGAGGCGAACAGGCTAAGTAATATATATACTTTTCAATGTATATATATGTATACTTTTTTTCAAAAAGTTATATATATATATACTTCAAACAGTTTTAACGTGCCTAGCTATTGTATGGTAGTCGATAATCATACACAACTGGTAATCATTAAGTATGGAGTAAAAGCGTACCAGGATTGTCTGGTTACTACAAATGGGGGTGTGTATGATGCTACCATATGTTGGCTATAGGTTTTGTTGTTCAGCTGCAAGTTTTGGACATAACTGTGTACAAGATCTCTCCTGCTGGAACAATAATATGTTTCGAAATTGGGAAATTCCTCAAATGGTGAAGTTGATAGCTTTGATCAGTTCGAAGTGTCTGGCGTTGCATCATGCGGTATAGGTTTACCCTCAGATGTTACTAGATTAGATCGGATGTTTATATGCTATTAAATCCATTTTCAAAGATACCGTCTTCAGGCAGGCAAAGTTTGAAAATAGACATGACGTTTCTTAATGTCAGAAGTTTCTAAGCTTCGTTTGAATTGATGTATTTTCTTACTGGCTCTGATTGCATGCGGGAGTGTGTTCCAAATGTAGGTATATTTCACTAAGAAAAGATTTGAACGCAGTTTTTTACGGGATTTAAGAGCCGTCAAAGTGAACTCTTTGTTCTTGATATTGTATTTTGAGCTATGCTGAAGGTGAATCGCGAGTTTGGCAGTAAATTTATTGCCATGAACTAGATTGTACATGAGTGCAAGGTTCAGCTCGAGACGCCGTATCCAAATGGGATCTATTTCAAGCGTCTGGCAGCATTCTCTATAGTTCGGAGAAGACGGATAACTGACTAAACCTTTCGTGAATGCACGTTGGAGACTTTCCAGAGCTAGTCTATCAGATCTGCGAAAGTGACTATATATGAACGTGCAGTACTTAAGTTGGGGTCGTACGCACAGCTTATAAAGGTGTAGTCGAGCTGCAGGAAGGAAGAATGAGTGTTTAATGTATCCAATCGTTCGTCTAGTTTTAGCTACTAGGAAATATATGTTCGGCAAAATTGAATGAGTTTGAGTAACGTATACCCAGGTCGAGAACTGAATTGGCAGTTGAATTACCATGACCATCCAGCTTTATAAAGTCCTCTGGTATATGACAACCGTGTGCAACGATGGTGGATTTATTGGCTGAGAATTTCATTAGCCAAGTTTGACACCAAGACTCTAGTGATATGAGGTCCTACCGTATATTTCCTTAAAATGAATTGAGATCGCCAGGAGGAAAAGTGTAGACAAGTTTGATGTCATCAGCGAATAGGAATAGTTTGCCATACTTGATAACTTAACATATATCATTTATATACATAAGAAAGAGTAACGGTCCCAGGACGCTTCCTTGAATCACTCCACTGGTGACTGGTCTGGGCGTTGAGCTGTTATCTTTCTAGTTTCACTGTTTGTGTGCGGTCTACTAGGTAGGACGCAAGCCATCTGAGCAGTGAGTCACGTACAGCGAAAGATGCCATTTTGATCAGAAGGCACTCATGAGGCACACGATCAAAAGCTTTTTGCATATCTAAAAGTATAATAAGTGCGATCCCTGAATCAGCAGATTTTGTAACACAATTAAAGAATTCCGGCCGGCAAGTTATGCACGAACGTTTGCTGAGGAACCCATGCTGGGAGTGGTTTATAAGATTTTGTGATAATAAGAATTCAACCATGCGACATTTTATTACCCTTTCCAGCACTCTAGAACAAATTGAAGTATGGTTAATGGGACGATAATTGTTGATGTCTTGTCGCGAGCCACCTTTGTAACCGGGCTGATTTATGGAATTTTTCCATTGGAGAGGGAAGGAGCCTAACGATAGAGAAAGTGTATGAATATTGGGCAAAAGGAGAGGAATGTCATCCTCTCCGTGTTTGAGAGCAACAGGGTTTATACCCTCTGGACCAGGAAGATAAGAAGGTTTGATAGTAGCTGACTGAGGGCGTATTTTTACTGCATCAACAGTAGCGTGGCTTAGGAACGTGTTTGTTTTTACAGGGAGAGGTGGAGGCAATATATTTTCTTCGATGTTGAAGGAAGCAGCGAAATATGATTTGAAAGCCTCGCAGATTGTTACGGGATCATCTATGGTGGTTTTGTTCTGTAGTGTAACTATTGAGATAATAGGGTCTCTTGTACGGTTTCTGCGTTTCAATAACTGCATCAACTCAGAGCTATTCTCTTTGCTGTTCAGCGCACGTTTTTACTCATTTAAGTGGAGCATTTTGGCTCTATTTTCTGTAGTGTCAAACATTTTATGAATTTAAATAATAAGGGAGCGATCGTGTGCTTTTCGGTTTCGTGATTTCAGACTTTTGAGCTCACATTGCTCTTTTGGAGTGAGGATCTTGCATTTACCACACATACTACGGCGTTTCGATCTTTCTGGGGCTAAGATATTCATACAAAATCTGAAGTGTTCATTAAATACTTCGGTTGCAATACTAGGGTCAGAGGTCAGAAAGAATGTGTTCCACACCAAGGATCTCAACAGAGTGACGAACATTTTCCAGTCGACTAATTTTATTTCGCGGTAACATATGTTCGACATTTTTACAGCTTTTAGGACAAACATAAAGTCGACCACGTTGTGATCACTTCCTGGAAACCGTTCTAGGACGGATACTTTAGCAGAAGAGATACCTGTTGTAAAAATGAGATATAAAGTGTGGTATAGTCTGGTAGGTGGTAAAACGTGTTGGCCCCAACCATTTACTTGGACACATGCGAGAAAATCCGCTTGATTTGCAGGGGCCGTAAAAGAGGTCCAAGAAATATTGAGCATATTGAAATCTCCAGCAATTATTTTGTACTGTGTGGGCAATGTTGATATATAATTCAGTTTATTATTAAGGTTGATCAGGTCGTCATAAGTGGCATAGGTGGCCTGTGGACGCAGCCTAAGAGTAGCTCACAGGATTCAGTTGACACTGATAGCCACAATGAGTCATCAATTCTATCATGACACGGCTCATCGAGTATGGTTGCAGAATACTGCTCCCTTAAGTAAATTAAACATCCACCTCCACGTCCTGTACCGCGATTTTTACGGAACATATGATAACCTATAACCTTTAGTTGTGTGTTTGAAGTCTTAGGGGCACGCCAAGCTTCACTGACCAGAATAATGCAAGGACTATATAACAAGATGAAAGATCTAAAAATATGCATCTTATTGACTAGTCGCACCTTGTTTGAATGCGTCCTGGGCCACACGCTTGGAGGTGACAGTGTTGCACAATAAGCGATTTTGACATTCCCTCTCAAGTGGCGTTCTATACTGCATAATTCTTATCAGTTTAAGGGAGGTTTTGAACTTGATAGGGCCCTGACATTGGATGAACAATCTCGCAATTGTTTCGTTCTGGAATTTGAACAAAAGCGAGCAGCAGATCTTTTGAGTCTTCTTACGGAGACGAATAAAGGTATATGATGTCGGGTCTATGTTAGTAATCCTCGTGAGTAGCTTCTCAAGGCCATCGAGGTGAAGCTTATCTGGCACATTGAATACAATGGCATTATATGTGCAACGCATCCGTTTTGTGATTTCTGTTGTCAGCGTGCTGAGAAACATGCTTGCGCTCTCTATGTTATCCATCCTGGAACTTACCTTACCTTACCAAATAACTCCGCCTATACATTGTTTAGGGGGATGGAACAGTTCTTAGTTAGAGGGGAACTGGCGGGAACCACCAGTTTATCTTGACCCCCTTCAACGACAGCATCTCTGGAAGGGCCTTTGTAAGTTTTAGGGCTAGAGCATTTGTCCTTAGGTCGTTCAATATCTACTTTAAAGCTAGAACGGTTTTGGTCATCATAATTTGTTATATAAGGATATTTTTCAGACAGACGGGGTAGTAGATATAATGTAAGCAGACTGTGCGGTAGAAAAGTTGTCAAAAATGACAATTACATGAGAACCTTCAAACTAAATATCCACGCAGTAAGTACTTGCCCTTTTCGAATCGCGCGCGTTAGCGTTAAACAAAACAAAACAAAATATAAGGCTGCCGTTCTTCATAATAACTAGCAACGTACCCAGAGATCCAGTGATTAATTATTGATGGCCGATGTACAAGAATTTGACAATTTTCTCGGGACAGCGAGGAATACTGTGCTGACTTCTTGCCTACATATGAATCCTTGGACATCCGAAGCGAAGGATACACAATCAACTGCCCTTTCCAATATGCAAGCTGCTAACCCCGCAACCTTCTTTTAATTGGCGGTTTCAGCGCGCCAAAAAGTAACTAGCGAGCAAACCGGAGGGATGGGATCTAAACGAGAAGTAACTCGGCAAACTTCAGAAATAACCCACGAAAGATCAGCAGATGGGCAATGGGGAGCTAGCATGACTTTGGACGGTTGACCAGATGGGGGGCACCAACGTACAATCATCCAATAGTAGTGCTGCAAAGGGTTGAAATCAAAAACAAAGTAGGCAGATTGCTTTGCAAACTAAGGGTGCCTCTGCGGTGATCTCCTTAGAAAGTTAACAGTGTCGGTGCCTTCGACAGAAATTGTGGAATAAACAGTCGGAGATAGAAGTTATCAAGAAGCTGTCAGGAGTCGTACTTTGACATTAGCGTGGGTTGGTTTGTCGGTCGTTCAAGTCCAAACGATACAACTCTATCCTATTCCAAGTGATTACCCGTGTATATCTCACCCCCTGTTTTTAACAGTTATTTGGACTTTGACCCAGACAACCTTGTTTGATCACGTCAGTCTGATGGTCATACGAATAGCCCACCGCATAGTGTTGTACTTTGCTTGGGTGGTGCGCTCATAACCTTTTTGGGGCTTAGCTCGTTCTTATAGTTTTGAACCTTTTGAACTTGTTCGGCAGAACACTGTTGAGTGTGAATGCTATATTGTGCGATCACACTTCATTCTTGGCCTGCACAACACCAAATTTTTATTCGTTCCTCGGAGACGGCTTATCGATCGAGGCTGTTGAGGCTGTCTACTTGTTCAACTCACCGATTTGTTCCGTAGTACCCTGTTATCCTGATCAAATCTTGTTTTGCTTATTCATTATTGCCTACCCACCCTGGTGGTTTCAAGCGCACGTAACACCCGGAATTTCTGTCTGCCACTGAAGACAATTATGCCAGTTCAGTGTATTACAGTCTTCATAACTAGATACATACCGATTTTGGCCGAATACAGTTACTACATCACGTGTGGAGCTCGCCGAACAATAGGTACTGAACAGTTTCCACTTACTTTATAACATAAGTTTGAATGGCATATCACTCTTGGATTCACCGTCGAACGCTCGCTGCATTATTTCGATGCCACTCCTTGGCATAGCGTACCTGACAGCCTTAACGATGAAGGCCTCCGAAGTAACGTTTCTAGTGCTCGAGCTTGGCAAGTAGCCGAGTGCTTCAGTAAGCCCGCCGTCAGCCTAGCTATTACTGAATGCGGTAAAATGTGTAATCTGGATACAGGAGCACGTTTTGGCCGAAATTACTTGCTGGATTTACAACCTATATAACAAAAAAGAACAGTTTGTGTGTTCGGTTAAATTAAGTTCCGTTTCTAAACGCTGGTTCACCATTAAAATGTGCATTTGATTCGATCGATGAAAATTGTGCGCCAACAATAGCTCACCGTCAAACAAGGTGAGTAGTTGGTGACAGCACTAAACTAAAGAACAGAAACTTATAAAAGATATATTCCTGAGTGACGTCGCGTATATCGCCGGCTCAGACAGCACTAACGTAGGAACACATCGACGATCCGTGGTCAGACAATTGTCGTACATCCAGAATGAAAATCGATGGCCTGAAAAGTAAGCATGGATAATATAAAAAGTTACAAAACAGGCAGCTAGAGCACAGTGGACTGTGGCGGGTGAAACAGCCGTCAGAAACGGTTCTTATTGTCTCGATCACCTGAAAGGTTGTGGCTACAGTAGTACAGGGAAGCAAAAATGCTTCTAATCTTTGGACAGACGGTACTTCCTTTGGAAGATATACAGCGTCTTTTATAACAGTGTATCCCATGCCCTGCAAATGGAAGGGAAGGGTTCGCAGTTGGTGCGGACGAGAAGGCTGAAAAAGCGATAATGTATGTTCAGTCATCAAGTATGTTGGCATTCTTGTTTAGATACGGTGCTACTGTGGTCTGGCCGCAAATTTCCCTCCCGTGGACATTACAAAACATCACATACTTTGGCGTTATCATCACAAGCGATCATGTGCTCCACTCCGAAAATTGCTCTGAAACATTAAAAAGGAACTACCACACGCAATAGATTGATTTGTGGAAAACGGTGGAAGTTTTGTCACAATCTTAGGAACTTTTCCAGTGCATTCCAACTTTTCCATCAAAGCCGTCGACTCACAAGTGACAAATTGTACATGCTTTGCCTGAAATTTATATTTTACTATTTTACAAACAATGTAAATATCGAGGATTCGCGTCAAAATAGCCTTTCTTCTCGTGACTGACTATCGGACTGGCTATTTGCAAAGGCTATGGCTGTCTTACTTTCATACTACACTATGTGAAGTCGATGCACAGAAGAACTCCGGACTTCTCCCTAGTAATGCAAATTAGCAGTATATTTGAACACAGAATACAGAACGCAACTGCGTTATGCGAACGAAGAAAAGCTTGTGCTTGGTAGTGAGCAAAGGAGCATGAGACTAATGCAACTGATGAGACGGAGATATTCCGTGAAGGACCCTTCTATAAATGTCATAACTCTCAAAGATAAGACGGTTGTTGATGACCCAGTTAAAGTATGTGAACTCTCTAACTCACATTTACCGCTGCGTTTGGCATGAAGAGCACAGTATCGCCCGTTACTGCGTTGAGAACAACGAAAGTTCTGTGTGATGTTTCGATTGATGTTAGAAGTATCCGCTCACAATTAGATACTACTGAACCCACAATCCACCCTGGACCTGATGGCATCCCACCAGTCGCTATCAAACAAGGAGGTGAGGATGTACCCGTCCTCTTACTAAATTTGTTAACGCTATCACTTTTATCCAGCACTTCCCCTCTCCAATGGAAAAAGTCAATCATAATGCCCCGCTACAAAAGTGGTCCAAGACGGGGAATAAGTCACTATCGTCCGATAAACCACACACCAATCTGTTTGAAAAAATAATGGAATCGCCCATTGTCGAATTCTTAAGGTCACAAACCTTATAAACCTTTTGCAGCACGGTTTCCTTATTAAGCGCTCTTGCATGACATGTCAATTGGAATTTGTAAACCATATATCGGTATCCATCGCTGCAGGGAATGCGGTCATTATCATACTCCTTGACATGCAAAAGGCCCTTGATCGTGTGCCCCACAAGCGCCTGTTAACCAAGGTAGCATCCCTTGAAATACAATACTCATTGTACAGCTGGATTTCTTCATATCTTGAAGGCCGAACCCAAACTGTCAAAATGGGTGAGCACAGCTCAGCGCCAAAACCAGTGACTAGTGGGGTGACTCAAGGAAGCGTTCTGGGACCACTGCATGTAAATGACGTATGCGATGTTATTAAACATGGCAAACCCTTTCTGTTTGCTGACGATAACAAAATCGTTACAACATTCCGCCAACCCGGCAATCTTGCCTCTTGACTACAAAATATACGACATGACCTAGCATCATTGGAGTTGTGGTGCAAAACATGGCTCATGACGTCCTCAACAAACAAGTCGTACATTATCACTTATGGTTGTCAAATGCCCAATGGTTGTGTCTCAATAGATGGTCATCACATTAACACCGCCACATCTGTTTGAGATCTCGGAATAGAGTATTCAAACTCCTCCAATTTATCTGAACGGGTACGATTTCAGGTAGCAAAACTAGAAGAACAATAGGCTGTATCAAAAAGATATTCAGTCTACCGGATGCGTGGCTGGCTGTTTACAAAATGTGCGCTCGACTTCAACTTGAGTATTGCACCCTCATTTACTGCCACCTACACAAATCCGATAGGCTTGTTTTAAGAAATCTCCAACGATCATTTACCAAAGGCTTAATAGGATGTTCATCCTCACTCACCTATAGTGAACGTTGTCAAACACCTGGTATTGATCCACTTTGGTTACGGAGGCTAAAGTTGAACCTTACACTTTTGTATAAACTGATGCACCCGGACGCCGTCACCGCAGCGTTTGCCGTTCACTTCAAACACAGCTTTCCATACGGTATCAGAATTAAGGGTTCCACTTTGCCAACCCTGTTAGCTCGCAAAAGGATACGAGCCAACTTCTTTATTGTAAAATATTCTTATATTTGGAATAAACTTCCGAATGAAATCAAAGCCAGTGACAACATTCAGCGTTTTCAAAAGGGTCTGGACAGCCTCCTTACATCATCAAACATAATGTCAACCTTCAAACATTGAGTATCTTCTGATGATCTTCTCGAATGTGGTCCGAGAACATTTAACCGTCGGCTCCATATAACTTACCTGCCCGTCACTACTATCAGGCTCCCATCTAAAACAGCTTGCCTGAAGCTTTCTACTGCGTATCCAACGTTTGCTCACACCCCATCTAGCGTTTGATTCATTGCGCACTCACGTAACCGCATCATTTTATTCATGTGCGTCACTTATACAGAGTTGCACCTAGAACAGAAAGAAAAAGAAAAAAGGACTATTAATAATATATATTTCTCAACGCATTTGTGAGAAACACGCTCGGATGTGCGCGATCATGACAGATAATTACATGCGGTACAAGCAACAAATGGATATATAACAAGACATACATGAAATCTGTTTACCAAAGAAGACGTAATCAAATGGAAAACAGTCACAGTTTACAACGTTCGATTCACACATAATGAAAGATGGTAGTTCGTCTGTTCCACGGATTCAGTCCAAAAAACAAGATGTTACATTAATTTACCTTTTACAAGGTTAGGTAAAGACGCCGTTTTAATTATTTCACGGTAACGCGGGGTAATACGTGCAAATTGATCTTCGAAGGATTTCGCCGTTATTTGACGTAACTTTATTCGGAAAAATGTTAAAATCGTTCAGTTTTGGCGAAGGAGGACGGGAAGTTCCAAAATTGGGCGAAGAATTGTGCAGACTCCAGCGCAGGACCTCGATGATTGCTCGAAAACGTCAGAAAGTTGACAATTTCG
>JTDE01008143.1:10772-22641 GCA_014338405.1 Paragonimus skrjabini miyazakii | reverse complement strand
GTGGATCACGCTGTTCTCGAGATCCACGAAATTTTCTCAATGATTGATCGTTCAATGCTCGTAATGAGTTATTTGATCCAGAGCTCTGTCGGTTCTCCATTCGTCCGTGATTAGTATAGTGTTCAGCTGAAAGCGAACGAATAAAATAATGTAACCGGCTTACCCGGACATAGCTTCGGATGATGGGTAATAAGGTGGCTGCAGTCCGTCTACGCAATCTGCGGCCGGCTTGCGTTGATCTGCTCCGAAACAGCCTTCTTGTTCGCACACCTCGAGACCTAAATCGAGTTCTGCGAAATGCAGAACTTCCGACAGAATCCATAGCACCACATCCAGATGTTGAGCCCACTGCAGTTACTACGACATCTCCATCATCGCACGCACCCATATCACCAGGGCTGCAATACCGTATTCTAAACTTGAAGTATAAACACGCTGAACAATATGGCTTCCTTAGATAGTGCACTCGTCCGACACTGAAATGCAATTAACATCAAGCCACGTTGATGACCCGTGGTCTGACAGTCGTGGATCTCCTGAGATGGTACACGGGAATCTAAAAGTGGGCATATGGACGGGCAAAAAAACGAGATAAACAACAACAGTGTAAATAGGGACAATTTTTAGGTACAGCTGATATTTCTCATTGCAACACCACTAGTATACTCGATTAAATCTATCTCTTTGTCCCGTAATGTGCATTTTAATATTTCACGAAAAATTTGAAAAATCTCTTTTCGCGCATAAATGGCCGTTTCCAACTCGTTTCGGCCTTGAACCATCATACCGCCGAACTATACAACTGCCAAAGAACATTTAGCACTGCAACACGTGAAGTTCAACAAATACTAGATGGTTGCATGGTGAACTCGCACTCAATTTTGGTTCGCCATATACTTATTCCCTTGCTACATAACTGGTCACGCGCAGAGCACGGTGGGGTGAGAGCACCCTCCCGTCTGTCGTAGCAGCAGTGGGGAGAGCATACACCCTATATTTTTCCTTTCGAATTTTGGTGGGTTGAGCAGCCCGCTCCGACAGCACCACTCTAAGGACGCATGGATAATTTCGGTTATTGCAATCAGACCGACTCCTCTTCACCGTAATCAACCTTCTTCAAAGTGGCATACGTGGCTGTTTTTCGATACGCCTGCCGCCCACTCAGTCCACGGTAACTTCAACGTCTCCAGCTCTGGGTCTTTTTGTTTTTGTCGAAGGCACTCAAGCTTGAAGCCTTTTAGGGTTGACCCCTTTAGAGACACTCTTGGTTTGTCACGTATTCCACCCGTCTTGCTATCAATTTTGACGGTTGACACTATAGACATTGTTTGATTGCATGTCTGTATATTCTCGTTTGTTCGGCCGTCCAAGGTCACAATTAACAATTACAATTTCAGGGCGCTGGCTACTGGTTTGTCGTGCTTTGCTTTTGCTGTGTTTTGCTTACAGCTTGCTTTCCCCGGTCTACTTGCAATAAACGCCGTTGTTCATTAACCTGTTTTCTGGTTTAATTATTGTGGAGATTAGGCACGGTTCTAGATAGAAACGTTCTAGTTTCTATAACAGTACTGTTGTTTATAGCAATCCCATCTACCCTTAACCAGACAGGTGCATTCGAATAAAGGGCTAGAGAAGTCTCTGAGTAACGCAACCAAATGTCTTATTAAATGAACTGTGGTGGATGCGGGCTTACATCCACCCTCGGCAGGTGACCTCAGCTCATTCAGCTGGTTGTATCTAGTCGGTGGGTTCTTCCACGCCGATTAAACACTCTTTCTCTTGTTTGTATGTGTCACATAAGACTTTACATGATCTAAAGAAAACTCCGTGTCATGTCAGCCCCTATTAATAGTATTTGGGGTGTATCGAAATCCGGGTGAGACACCAGAGGAAGACAAAACAGTTCTGACGCCATCTCAGGCGGCTTGCCAATCAGCCTATCTTCTGTTCGTTCTGGGATACATTAATCCTCCTAAAGTCAGTTGGCTGCCGGGATATGCTAGTGGTAAGGGCTTTGACCAAAGATTGTTCAGCAATGCCGCGATATTCCAAATTGATCAGGTGGCTTTGACACTATAGTTAATATTAACCCATCACAGGAGCGACTTTACGAACAGATCGTTTGTTGTACTGCTCGAAAAGAGCGGTTATATAACGATTTGTTTCTCGCCCAGAAGTTTTCTCTTGATAAAACCGGTACACAAAATGCGACTTTTTCACCACATTCACCACACATAACTGGCGATGGAGGCTGACAGAATGGTCTGGAACACATCAGTTTCCATAGAGGACATCGACAGTTTGAGGGCAAGGTATGCTGACAACCTCCGGGCGCTCACAGGTTGGAAGGTACTAGGGAGTCCATCTCTTCCGTCCAAAACCGCCTCGCTCCAATCAGAATGGCCGGAACGGTCAAGAACAATCTAGAGGTAACTTTGGCTAGTCTTACCTGTCCGACCTTTGTTCTAATGTGCTCGTTGGTGGATTGATGACTATGATTATCATTTTGGGTGATTCTTCTTCAATTTTCTGATTCGAGAATGTCTGTATGCCGCTATGCTCATATAAATACCCTGTAATTTTCTCTTCGTCGCGCACGCTTTTGGAGCGGAGCAAAACTGCTTTATGCACTCATTTTTTGGTTTGTCTTGTGGGCAATTACGGGGACAGTCGCGTCATTTTCGGGAAAGAGATTTGCCGTGTAAATCATTAGAAAAAGGAGAATCCCATTTTTGTCAAGCACACTACTATATCGAGGACAAACCAGCGTATTCTATTGAGATTTCACAACAGAACGTCCCTCCAAAACTGGCGAGACAAGAGGGTCAGAAGCTGTGGGTTTTCCTTTGAGTCAAGAGAACCTTCCAGCGCAAGTGTATGGCTTGGAAATCAAATGCTGAGCAAAAGGGGTTTGAAGGACTCATGATATAAAAATATTCGATACGAAGCAAGCAAGGTAGCGGAGAATGCTCGTCTGGCGTATCAGCTCAACCTAGTACGTGATATTAAACAGATCCCTAAGAGGTTTTGCGACTATGCTTAGTCCTGTTTCTCTATCTGTAAGGAAGTTGGGACCACACTGAGAGAGATTATATCAACAGACAAGGGCATGACGGACGGATTAACGGCACAGTTTCAGTGTTTATCGCTCAGGCAGTGGCGTACCTGAGTTTCGATCTAACCCTGTGGCACAACGATGGTGGATGAGCGCATTATGTCGCACAAAGTTGAGCTAGCGATATCCCTGCTGAACGGCACAAAGAACGCAGGAATGGACCACATCCACCTGACCAGCTTTAAACCTCAGGTCAAATTGTTGACACCACTTCATACTAATAGGTTCAACCTCGCGTGAAAGCAGGGGTAGTTGTGAGGGGCTTGAAGGAAGCCACAATAACTCCACCCTTCGGAAACAGTAATCGGTCAATTGTCGAAAACATTTGACTAGTGGACCTGACTAGCTTCGTCAGAAAGGTTTTTGAACGCCTATTACAAGAGAGGACCTGTGAGCGATGAATAGACTGACCATTGCAATCGCGAGCAACGAGTTGTTTTTTAACGAATATTAACTCTAACATACCATTGAAGTTTAACAATGTTTACTCATGGATCCCTGCTTCTTGATACTGAACGAATGTTCATATGAACCTCTAGTCTTACTCACGCTCCACCGCTTCCATCACACGTGAAAAGTATTTGACTGTGTTCACGTGAATTGTAACCTTGACAGAGTCAATGTTGAGGTGTGTTGCTAATTTTTGCTCTTCGCTTCTTTGCTTTCTGTACTTCAACACCTCGCTGATGAAAAACCCACCTGTAGTATCGTAATATTTCCCTTGGAGTAGATTGCTCAGTGTACTGAGAATTTACTAGACGCTGGTTGTACTACGGACGCAACTACTCGAAATCCAGCATATCGACAAACGTTGACAGTGGGCTAAAAGTAGCTCCACAAGTCCGTGAACCCAAGGGATCATACCATTCATAGGTTATTTCGAAGCTTTATCTAACTTGGATCCGTCATTCCATTGAGAAGTTAAAAGACCTCCAAAACCAATAACGAAAGCAAAACTTTGAAAAAATCGTCAACTAAACAGACAACATTTTCTACGATCGCCAGCTGACCTTCCTGTTGATTGAATTCGCCAACGTTAACGCAGTCAGTATACTGCCAAATGTACAGGAGTTCAAGTTATTCCACATCAGATAAACCTTCGTGAAAATCACAATTCAGAACAGCGCATGCTTTAGTGTAGTCACTCAGTGCGAAAAAAATCTCCAGCCAGGCAGGATCCTGATTGTACAAAGCTGCTACCGTTCACTGTTTTTCTCATCGGTTGCCAATCGTGCTTCTGACATCGAATTCCGTCGGTACTGCTTGCTTCAATGAAGTTCGTCTGGTGCGCTTGGTGACATGTTTGGTGTGATGCAAGACGGTGAATTTTTTGGGGTATGTTTGGCTTGTTTTCAAGAAATTGCTCGCGAATTCGTCTTTATTTTGTCCTCTGTTCATTGCAGCGGACATTCGCGACAAATTTTGTGACCTGACTGAACACCTGAAGTGTCTGTTTTCTCCTTTTTTTACAACTATCGCTGGTCGTTTCAAAAACCTTGTTGCTCAATACTTTTGGGAACGCTTCCACTTTTATGTACGCCCAATTACTCTAATGAGCTCACTTTCCGTTGACTGCGACCGCTTGAGAGCTACTTTTGGACTGCTTCATTTTGAAGGCCTTTCTCTGATAGATACACAATTCATATGAAGCCTACAGAACACTTCCATTGACGTCTTGCGCATTTGGAAGGAAACCCTATCAATTCGGTTTTCCGAATCAGCGTCGTTAGAATTAGTAATTGCATGTTACCGGGTGAATTATCCTGGGTCTCTAAAAGTAACTCAAAAAAATATATTCAACTCTTTTTGATTAATATCACCGAACTCAATTTCTGTCAGTAGCGTCAGCTTTCACCTACATCTTGCATCGTAGGCACTGGCTCAGGTTACAGATCCCTTATTCTCCACGTCAGCTGCAATATTTTCATCCGCAGACCACGGAAGTAATCAGTTTTATTTTGGCACACAAGTTGTGCGCATCACTGGGTACCCTCAATTTCAAGCCCGATTGAATTTTAACAGCTTGGTGGCGTCTAATAACAAAATGCTGTCGAGTGAGGCATGAATTCTTGTAACGCGTGCTGGAGGTATGTAGTGACCAGTGATCGTGTGGCTTTTCTAAAGATCCCGGTTGCAACCGTGTTCTCCAGCTTGTTTGTGTTGTACGCATGATTCTGTGTACGTCTGCTATAGTAGGCCTGATATGAACTCAGTGACACTTTCTCCAGTCGTGCAACTAAAGGCACGCAACGAATGCTTGCCCTTTACCTAACGACTCATTTACTATTCTATTCTTCAAGGTCTTTTAACCCGAACCCTTTCGGGCGCTGTTTAACGCACTCGATGTTTCCATGCACTTTGCGCCTGGCGCGCTGTTGAGTGCCGCCGGAAGGGCTGTGGCCCATCTCGCGCTTCTATTCTTTCCACATTGGTTGCTAATGTTGGTTCCAGACCAGGCTTGAGCTAACTACTTATCATATTTTCGAACAATGCCGGAAATATACGATTCGCTTTGCCACTTCCACAATCGAAACAGCGCGTAGAACCCACGTGGGATCATCAGGACTGTCGGCGTTCAACGAACTCGGATTATTGGCATCCCGGAAATTCTCCCGCGAGACGTTCAACCAATGTATATTGGACATGAGGAGATTTCTCCAGACATGCCCAAGTAATCCGTCGCCGCCTAATTTCCCTGTATATGAAGAAGAACCGGCATTCATCGTCGATCTGGATGCATCTGCAACTCCCGGCCAAACCACAGTCCCCAATGTGGCAGACAACACAACCGATCCTTCTTTAACATCAATCGACCAACCGGGCGCATCAACACCAACCCCTCCATCATCCATCGGCGAAGTATTCTTATTTCCCTGTCCACCACTCCCGAAGCGGCCGCGCCAAATCACGACAGTTGTCGACTACCCACAGCCAGGACCCAAAACCAGACCACTTCAAATGACGCCGCAACCCTACAATCAGGAAATCGACAACACGGGTTTCTCTACGGAGGTTTGCGGTAAACGTGGATGGTACGTATCTCCATCCGAAGATCAAAGCATAGACAACTGAATTCGATGCGAGCACATCCCCAATTATACCACTGGGAGCGTGTATACGTCCCAATTTTTTATTGTTCTGCACACGCTGCCATCGTCACTTCGAGAGGTCTACCCGTTCAACGCTTGGCATGACGGATAACACGTGAGTTGACCCTCGTAAACCCGGTATTTTCTTTTTTTCACAGGCCCGCTGCATAAATTCAACCCCTCCTCATCGTGGTGTGACGGTGAAACTGGTGCATACACCAGGTCAACGGGACTCTGGTGTAAAAACCGCACGTCATTGGCGTTTGTACTAATGTTCGTTTCTCGATGCATTTTCAGAAAGAACACGGAATGTTGAAGAACAAATGTGAACATTTGGCAACCACACACTGACGAATAAAATCGTGATACCTATACTGTTAGCATTCTTTTGTTAAAAGCGTGCAGATCAGTCATAATGGGGCTAATTAGCAATGCGAGTTTGTGAGATCGGACTGATCGTTAGTTGTCTGAGTTGGTCAGCGCGAGTTATTGATATATCATGATTTGCTCTCTTTCGGTATGTTGGTCAGTTGGCCTGGCGAAGCCCTGCAAACTAAGTTAGCGAGTGAAACCATGACCGATTTAGATTCGACACACGCCATTCGGCTTCAAAGGTCGCTTGGAGTATGGTACTAACGCTTCACCGTAGGTCTACCGTGTGGACCTATGCTGCCTGACTTAATTTCACTGTGGGTAGGTTGTTGGCAATTGACAGAGTGCGAATAAGCCCCGCTGGATCGTAATATTCAGCAAATACGTATCCCCACCCAGCACTTAGTAAACATCGGTAACAGTTGGCGGGTAGCAGTGACTGCCAAGTGTCCAAGAGAATCTGTCCAAACGTCGTGCAGGGAACTGTTTGCTTGGTTGCTGCTGAGCATCGCTCTGACTGCTGGAATGTTCCATGATTATTTTGTAAAACGCACGACTTTGTTCGACCGTTATATGTGTCCATCACTCCCTATCTGAGATAGCTATTTGGGTAACAGTGTTAGATCCTCAAGCATGGGCCCGTTGACGTTTAATGTCTGATACTAAACCATGTCGTGATCCCGGGTGCGACCGTTTGATCAAGCGACGGAGGCGATTCATCGCACCAGAAGTTCATGGAGGCACCATGCGCGTCTATGCTTACGGAAAGACGAACATAAATGGCTGATTGAAAGCGTGAACAAAACGGAGTAGCAAGTTATGTCTGTTTCAATTGATCGGATGGAGACGCATAATGATTATATGAAAATGGGAAACTAACAAGGATTACAGATCGATGACGGATAGCGCTCAGTCATGATGCCTTACATGTTCAATGCGACAAAGGAAGTGAGCGAAACATTCAGGAACGATTGAAAGGATCGAGGCAACCAACTTCGTTGTATCTGCTTACTGGCAACTGCCGCAAGGCTACCTAAGTGAGATGGTTGCCGAGCACAGATGCGAAGTCGTGTTACATTCTGTTCCCAACATTTTCAGTAACCTGACAGGTTGGTATTCACTGCTTTTACGGGTGTTGTAATGCTCATAAACGCGACCACGCTTAGTTTCATCGCGCAAAACTGAGCTTCACAACTGGTGTGCCATGTGTCCGCACCCGACCGCTGAAACTGAGCTCCTGAGTCATGATGCCTTACATATTCAAGGTGACAAAGGAAGTGAGCGAAACAGTCAGGAAGGATTGAAACGATCGAGGTAACCCACAGGTTGACACCGAATGACCTGAAAATAGCTCGCGCTGATTTTGAGCATATGCTCGATTTCGGAATCATCCGTCCGTCCAGTAGTCCTTGGGCATCGCCGCTCCACATGGTCCGTGAAGCGTCGGGCGATTAGCGCCCTTGTGATGCTTATCGTTTGCTCAACAACGCCACGATGCCTGACAGGTATCCAGTCCTGCATATACAGGACATCGCGGCTAGCCTTCGTGTGTTTTCGAAAATCGCGCGCCTACCAGCAGATCCCTGTTGCGGCGAACGGCGTCGCGAAGACGGCCGTCATCACACCCTTCGGCTTATTCAAATTTCTACGTATGCCGTTTGGTTTGCGAAATGCCGCCCAAACGTTTCAACTTTTTATCGACGACGTTACACGATGTCCAGATTTTGTCCATCTCTACATCGACGATTTATTATTTGCAAGCGCGTCTGAAGAAGAACACCAGACTCACCTGCGATAACTTTCCGATAGATTAGTAACATTCGGGATAACGATTAATGCAGACAAATACATTTTTAGCCACTCTGCAATAGAGTTCCTAGGACACCATGTTGATCAACACTGAATTCGACCGTTGATCGATAAGGTAGGAATAATCCGCGACTTTCTCCGTCACACAGCTCTCGCCGCCATCCGTCGATTTAACGGAATTGTCAACCACTACAGACCGTTTATTCCTGAATGTGCACAGCTAATGCAACTTTTAACCGACTTACTCCGCGGCCGTGTTAACGGAGACGTAGAGTTATCAGCGACACTCATGGAATCTTCCGATCAAATTATGGAAGCATTAGCTGCCGCAGTCACGTTACATCACTCCAACTCAGCCGCGGAAATAAGTATAGCCGTTGACGCGTCAGACACCGCGGTAGGCGCCGTGAATCAACTGATCGTTGCTTGCGCGGAACACAACTTCATATCAAAAACGATGTAAAATCCCATGTTCATTATTTCGGTATAGCTGGTAAAGGTACGTGAATTAAATTGATGGCCTCGGGCTGGACACGCTCAACAGCAAATATGTCTGTCTTCAGGCTGGCATATGTAGTGGAACTCTTACCCGTGGTAGCTTGAGTACCCACTAACAAATAACGATATCTCAATGACAGTGGGGAGGTGAAGTCAAATGATTTGGATTTTTTGTTGGGATTCATGTACAAGCACAATGCAATGGCGCTAATCTGGACCGTGTCTTGCCCTGTTCGGTTGTGTTGTTACATGTTCCACCTCGGGTCTAGGCACGTCAGTCATGTCCTTGTTATGACCACACTGAATCACCTCCAGTTGGAGCGTTCCAACTGACTGAGTGTGCAGATGAGGACTGCGTGCGTACGTGCGTTTGGATGTGAAAGAGGGTTTTCGGGCTGATGGATGTGTGGGAGCGCATGTGCAGGTTGGGACAGTGAGGGACAGTGAGCGTCACTTAGGCTAGACAACTTGTCACGGGATGGGACGAGTGAGGGTGCGGCACAAGGGCTACACATACACGACGTTGAAAAATATGGCTTCCGCATGACTTGGGCTTGTAGGTTGTCCCAAATGGGAAACAGCCGTTTTTGCGCGGGTCATGATTTTCAAATATTTTTGGAGATGGTAAAATCAGAAGTTCAGGCGAAGCGCCTGCAGTTCGTCATTTGTAAATTAACAGCCTTCATGAGAAAATTAGGATGCATCGAATAAGTGCCAAAAGTGCTGTTTTCTTGATGAAAACATTCTCCACAACTGTTGGGGACGTAACCTAGTATAGGCGTTAGCCCACTTTTTCTAATCTTATGAGTGCGTTCGTTAAAATTTCCAAGGCGGAACACACGATGCCCCGACCGGAGAATACTCCGTTTTGTGGCGCTTTGAAGATATCCTCAAAATAAAAATATACGATCATACGTTGTTGGTATTGTACTTCAACAAGAGCACTGACATATTTGGCCGTTAATCATGTATGACAATGTTTTCGGCTTTCTTGTCTACACGAAATTCATACTCCTTCTCCGTTTTTGCAGGATATCAGATAGATGCTGCTCGGCAAAATGTTGTTCCTAGAAAAAGTTGTATATGGCATCATCATATGTATGTTTCAATCCTTGGTGTATATCGGACACCATAAAAGTAGGCAATATGTCCTGCTCTATCGTTGAAAACCTTCAGAAGCTAATTTCGTTTACTTTACTGCATTGTTCCCAACTAGGTTGAGGTCGTGTGACGTTCACACAATACCCTTTTTGAAAACAATTTACGTAAGTCGTCCAAAAGATGACCATTTTCGACTTCGGAATCATGTATGTTTCCTGGAAAATTGAGATGATTACGTTTGTAAAACTTGAAAATATGCGCTAACGCCTATCATCTGTTGCTTTCACCAGAGTTTCGAAAATTTTCCATCACGAAGTAAACGTGACGCTCTGCGGCTTCGACTAGCAATGTGTGGCCAAGACTCACTACTAGTGGGGTTATTTATCGTATTTTACTCGATATCACCGACGACGACGATTTTATCGTAAGCCGGCACAACTTCCCAGGACTGCAACGCTTCCCTCATCTGCTTGTCATGGCGAATTCAGTGCACCCAAAGTAACCCGGGCATCAGTTTCTTACCAAGGATGTGAAAACAAATTCTCGACTTCCTTATCGACGTTGGTATGATGGAGGGCGTGGATACAGCATGTCAACTCCCCGACGCGATATTGTTCTAATCGGATGCTTCGTTTGCTAGACCTAGTCATTACTACTGAGGGCCACCTGCTAGGCAGAGTGATCATCAAACCACCACTTGGAAACAGTGACTATTCTCCGCTAGTCTTTGTTCTTATCTGTCGCTTCTTACCTGTCACCAGCAAGAAGTTCCTAGTTCGAAACTTTCATCAGGCTGATTTTAACTGCCTGGGAATCTACCTAGGTTTAGTTCTTCTTGATCATGGCTCCGTGAGCCAGAACTACTACGAGTTTCAAAGCGCGGTCCAGAAAGCCGACGACTTATTTGTACTGCAAAAACTGTGCACTTCTTCTTATCAGCCACCCCTCCCACACAGATTACGTCGCCTCCTCGATGACCGCTTCCATTCACTCGCGAAGCATAAGTCGATGGGAAATACAGAGAACCTAGGCGCGTTTCACGTTGTTCGAAATAAGGACAGGTGGAAAATTCGTGAACGCACCGATCTCGTACGAAAAGCGTCCTCCAAGAGCCCATGGGAACAAAAACTTCTTGTTTTAGCATACGCGAGGAGTAATAAAAATAAACCCTCGACTACTTCTTTGCGACTGCCCAACCAGGAAGCTTAATCTGATTCCCGTGTTAAGGCCGAGTTATCCAGGGAGTACCAGTCAGCGGTTTACAACATCGAAGCACCAAACCTACGTCCTATCCTACCGCTTCAGAACTTCCGGCAGCCATTCGTTACCGTTGGGTTTTCTGTGCTAGATGTTGACGAGATTTTATCTAACGTTAATCCTTACGTTGCAATTTGTCCTAACAAGATCCATCCCAGGATTATCAAAAAAGCAGCTGCTAGCCTGGCAGAACCCCCTTTATAAGCTGCTTGAACAAACATATCTGACTCGCATTCTCCCTAGCACATGGAAAGGAGCGAGGGTCACAACTATCTTCAGAGCGGGCAACCGGCACTCTCCGAGTGACTATAGGCCAACTAGTCTTGTTTTCCTAGTAGCTAAAAACTAGACGAACGATTGGATACGTTGAGCACTCATTTTTCCTTCCTGCAGCTGGGCTACACCTTCATAAGCTGTGCGTACGACCCCAGCTTGCGTAATGCACGTTCATATATAGTCACTTGCGCAAGTCTGATAGGCCAGCTCTGGAAAGTCTCCAACGTGCATTCACGAAAGGCTTAGTAGGTTATCCGTCTTCTCTGAACTACAGAGAACGTTGCCAGTTGCTTGAACTAGATCCTCTTTGGCTACTGCGTCTCAAGCTGAACTTTGCGCTCATGTATAATCT
>JTDE01008142.1:2416-22318 GCA_014338405.1 Paragonimus skrjabini miyazakii | reverse complement strand
TAATCAAATTGTTAAACACTGGAGTTGACAAGAAAGTTACTGATTTTCCTACCAAAATAACCAGAAAAGCTGATAGTTACTAGCACGTGGAAGTGGGTGAGCGTTCAGACATGCCTATCTGGCCTTCCCTAATGTGGATGATGCGACTGTTTCATGAAAGTGGCGCCGGAATCCTAGTTCCATCCGTGACCAGGAGATTCACCACTGACGAGCTCAAATGAGAGTAAAAATCAAGTCTGGTGCTATATTTCAAAATGAACTGACTTGTAATTCAGTGATTGTATTTTTAATGTTCTCTTCATTTATCTCGCAGGGTTATACATAATAAGAAAATTCAAACTAAGAAATTGGAGATCCCACTGATTTTACCAACCATTTATTGTGCTCTGCTGTATTGACAGATTTTGCTGAGATTACCTGAACTGAGTGTTCCTGACGTGCATTCGCTGTGGTGATTGGTAACACTTCTGCGCATCATCTACAGGCCATAGAGTTTACAGTAATAGGATTAAGGTACTCAGGATATCGAGGCTGAAAATAAAGGAGAGTTTACAGCACAGATTGCTATCAGATGGCTATGCGTTGTTTTAAGCGCATAAATTTCGAAGTTGATTTAGAACTAAGTATAATAGGCTCAAATATAAAATCTCATAAACAATTATCCCTAACACAAGTTGCTGCTGTTGACTGCTCGAGCCAATTCGTCGGGAATATTATTTTCTTGGATAATTCGCTGCACTTTGGACGATGTGTTGTCAGAAGTGAATTGAGTCCCACTATGAAGTACGTGCGCTCTTGGGGTGGATTTGTGGCTTGGCTGTGGAGCACTTTCCATGTTTGGGCAATCAATCTCTGACACTCATAAGAGTCTAACCAACATTAAGGTTTCTTACAATTTATTCTTTTGTAACCGTACACGTCACTGGGGAAAATATCGTCTTGTGAACCATCATCTCATGTTATTACCCTCATATGTTTGATACAATTTGTCATCATATTCTTTTAAGTCGGTTGTACCCCCGAATTGTACTTGTCATTTCATTTTCCTTTATGCACGAGTCAAGCAACAATAAACGTTTTCTAATTCACACGTTATTTGGCTAGAACTTCATCACTGTATCAGAAAGCCTCCCTCAACTTGGTTAATTGCTGTTTGGATCGAATAGATAAACCACTCGGAGTGATCAGCAGTTCGGGACCGAATATCCAAATTTGTATTAGTTTGCAAGACGGCAGTAGAATCGGGAACGGAAACAGTATTCGTAGGCCAATTCAGTGCGTCCGAATGCCCTCCAAAGTACGACCTCGGAAATGTGACTGGGGCCGATGATGAAGTTTGCGTCGAGTAGAGCTCGACGGAGGCAGTGCATTGACACATTTGGCAAGGGAAGCCGATTCTTGCTGAGGCCAACTGAGTCCGTCGGTCTTCGTGAACATGAGTTCCTCACGGTTGCGTTCGACGGGATGTGCGTGCTTTTCGTATTGAGTGAAACCAATTTTGTTGAGAAAGCTGCAATCACAGTCGGTATTGTCGAAGATTTTGACAGGCTGAGCGTCCAATTTCCGCTCTTATCCATTCCTAAATCAATGAGAGGTTGTAAATATTACGCGTTAAGTTGGTATGAAGATTACCGTTTTTATTTCGTTTCATTTAGGTGACTTTCTTTTGTTGTTTATTCTCTTCATCTTGCAGAGTTTAATAAAATTTATTGGAGTCGGGGATTTCGACCTGACTTTGAAGTCCTATTCATAGTGTCTCCTACCAATATAACCAAATAGCCTGATCATTACTAGCAAGCAAAGTAGATGAACGTTCAGACATGCCTATGTGGTCATGTCTCATGTGGGTGATACGGTTGCCTCGTGAAAGTGGAGCTGGAATTTTAGTTCCATCCGTGGCCGGGTAATTCACGACTGACGAGTCTACCGCTACATTTCAAAACTGGCTGACTTGTAATTCTGTGATTGTATTTTTGGTGTTCGTTTTCTTTATTTTACAGAGTTATACATACAAAGAACATTCAAACTGAGAAATTGAAGATTCCACTGATTTTATCATCCATTTATTATGCTCTGCTGTACTAACTGATTTTGCTGAGTCTATCTGAACTGGGTGTTCATGACGTGCATTTGCTGTGGTGATTGATAGCTTTACAGCGCATCATCTACAAACAGCAAGAGTTCACAATAATAGGATTAACGTGCTCAGGATATCGGGGCTGAGAGTAAAGAGAGTTTGCATCACAGATGATTATCAGACAGCTGTGCGTTGTTTTAAGCGCATAAATTGCGAAATTGATTTAAAACGAAGTACAATAGGTTCAATATAAAATCTCAAGTTACTACAGTTGACTTCTTCAGCAATTTTATTAAAAATATCATTTTCTTGGATAATTCGCTGTACTTCGGACGATGTGTTGTCAGAAGTGAACTGAGTCCGAATATGAAGCCTGTGCGTTCTTGGAATGGATTTGTGGCTTGGCTGTGGATCACTTTCCATGTTTAGGCATACAGTTGTCTTGTGAACCATCATATCATTATATCTCCCTGGAAGACTAATGTGTTTAATTCCATTTATGAACATAGCATTTTAAACTGGTCCTACCTCCGAATGGTATCTGTCAATTGCATGTTCCTTACTGCATGATTAAACTAACACTGACCGATTTCTGATATGCACATTATATTTTGCGGATGCTTACCTATGATTCCTGCGTGTTGTTCACTCTTCAAATATTGTTCACTATTCCGGTCTTAATGCTCGTTAACGCGTGTTTCACTGCGTACCCTTTGATCAATATTTGGTTTCCAGCAAATCAGTATGATGTTTCATTCTGCTTACTTGCAGCAGGCAGATGACTTGGATTCAACATAAATATACCAAGGGATGCTAGAGCATTTATCAGATATACCATCGCGTTACGCCACGGATATAATGGGATCTGATGGCAAAAGCTAACGTTAAGATGAATCCACATTGTGTAACAGTCTCAGAAATTCAGTCGTCCATTCGGCCTAACTGAAGAAGCCCAGGAGAAACGTAAACCTACGGTCTATCCCGTCGGCAACGATTATTCTGCACCACCACCACAATTGAACAATATGTCCTGTTAATCACCATAAACAAAACGGTTAACGCTGGGATCATTAGACAATCCATCCACCTTTTGCAGCCCCATCGTTTCTAGGTGTGTAGGTGGTCACATTTAATTTGAGAATTATTTAGCTATATCATCATCTGTCTGCCAGCAGTACGGAATGGTGCAGCATGTAGGAAAGAAATTACGAAAGTAGTCAGAGTTGAAAAGTAAGTCTTCAACAAGTGTAATGGAAAACTTTGTAACTTAAAACGTAAAACTGCGCCAGGCATTGCACGCTTTACGGGTGGACATAAATGCGCTACAATTTCAACACGTTACTGATAGTCCACCAACAACTCAACTGCTAACCATAGGGGACATACAACTCCTCAACGTAAAGTTGAGAAATGTTTCAGTATACAAGTAACTGGTAAGTTCCATTGCTCCAATTCACAGTACCACGGTAAACTTTCTTACCAGTATTGTTGATAAATCAATGGGTGGATGCACTCGTAATGTGATGAGAACATTAATGACTGACAATGTAACCAAAACGACTAACTAAAGAGGAGTCAACAACCGCGTATCAATTGCCTTCACATCTTCGGCTACAGCTATTGTAGGTATATAACATTAAAGTTAATTATCATTTCTCCATTGCAGGATCCGTTATGAACAACAGGTTGAAGACGGGCAAAGAATATATGGACGTCTATACGAATGTTTCCGCATTGTGATTCTGAACGTGTATTGTTCATCGTTTTGCTGATGTTGGTAGCGTAAATACTGCGGTTAATATAATTTAAACATGTTCAAATGCCTTATCATATTTTCTGGGACAATCGACCCATGCATTTTACGTAACGTGCAATGACAGATTCTCGTTTAACGCACTGCTACTCCGCAGGCATACAGGGTCATTGCGGCATGTGATAAAATCTTTCCATAGGGCTGTGCACAGTCATTTTCCTCCCCGTCCCCTGACGGTTCTCATAGTTTCTCCTCAGAGCACTCAGAGATTACTTGGGGAACGCTCAGGTATCAATTAGGAAATGGCCGTGCGACCTGGGTTTTACTGAATTTTGTGAAATTCATCGATAATGGTATCATCAACGCCATGTCTGTTTAAAAGATATAGTTACCCACAGCGACTGTTTATAAAAGTAACTGCATACATGTATCTACATATAACACAACGTGAACTCGGAAACTGTATAATGAAGTGTTTGGGGGAGTAGGCGTAACTTCAGGCAACCGTCCCGAAATGGAGTTAGACTTTCAGAACGTTTACCGGATACATTGCTTGTGTTTTCATGTTGATCGCCAGTTTACAACAAAATAGTTTATGCGAAACGCTTTTATGTCAACATATTCATGTTCTATCTAGGCTAGTTTAAATCTAGGACGGGTCATAACGAACCAAGAATGCCATGACTGGTCTCTTTCCTGACTACACCTGCTGATGTGTGCGAGGATCGTAGGGCACTAATGATCTGTCAAGAATTTCTCCAAACTTTGATAGACAACATCAAAAGATCAACGGTACTTGAAGTTGACTGAATACGTTGAACCACCTGGTTAACTCGTGTCCAGCAGGAAATAGGTTTATTTGTTACCTCGCAGCAGATTGCACTCTCTTCTTACTATCGGTAAAATTTAACTCGTTGGAAACATGTTGGTTCGCTGCCGGCATCAGTAATTCTACAACTGATAGTTTCGGTTTGTTATAAGTGTGTTGAGTTGGTGTCAGATAATTATAAAATTGGGCACTTGACTTCACAGGGTACAGTTCGCATTACGGCTAATACTAAACGTTAACAGACTGTTAATAACCATCTGACTTTTATATGAAAATCCTGTAAATCTAATACTAACACCAAGGCACTATCACTCATAACCCGGCTCCCCGAATGTGTTCTATCATGAGTGAATAATGATTGGTCTGTTACTTGTTTGCAGTGAAGCTTCAGTTGACGTCGTAAACTGTGATCAATACACTGCGAGGCAAAGTGGCATTACCAAAATTTGCACACGCACTGCCACCTAAATACTGACTGGAATTCACTGACCGTCGCTCAGTCGCCTGAAGAAATGAACAATCAAACATCTGCGAAGAAAAACGTATTGCTGAAACTAACGTTTGGGAGGTCGTTGATGCTACTAAGACTGAAAGGAAGCAAAATCAGAGGAAATTGCACATGAATTCAGTTGAATGCATTTAGCTTCCTTCAGAACATCCATAAAAATGTACACATTCACTGCGTGGCCATGGTTCTGTCTCATACCTCAGGGAGAGAACTAGTCTGCAGAAAGTGTTCGGAAACTCTTTGAAGAGGCTCTCCAGAATAACTGCTATTTCTTGGAGAAGCCTAAGATGACTCTTATCTCGATTTATCGTACTATATTAGTTTACCATAAAAAAGAAGTCTCCAACGACTAGTACGGAGACGTCAGCAGTAAGGATTGATTGCCTCAAGCGTTGTGGAGGCATAGTAACGTGCTAGTATGACGTTGCAATGTAGCGGACTACCGGTTGACGCACCCTGAGTACCTTGACAATCGCCCATGGATCGGAAGAAATCTGTCCATTATAAAGTCGCTGACAATGAGCTCAAGCTAAGTCCGTCCCAAACGGCGAATATTTTTAAATGAAAAAATTTCGTTTACACGAGCCCTACATAGGATATATTGTTCTACAAGTTCAGCGTGCTCACGAATTTTCCGGTCAAACCACTTCATACAACATATAAGACATTCAAGCACTCCAAGAAACTTGTATGCTTATGCTTCACGATTAGGTGGGGGCAGTGGTCAAAGAGATGACGTATTCTACGCGGTAGACGTGGGCGTAATGAGGAAGCACACAGTTTGCTTGGTACAAATAAATCATGCGTGTTATGGGTTGCATTTATAAACGCGTACTAATTCGGTTTCGCGAATTCACAATGGAGAAGGGTGAATCAATATAACTCCTCCGGCGTTAAAATCGGCCCAGTTGACGTTCCGTACTGCTAACTTTCGTGCTGTTTGTTGCAATCAGTAGAAGATGCAGTGGAAACTCAATTTTGGATGGTCGCTATGTCCATGTGACCGTTTGGTGGTCACTGTCTATTAGGTGACTCTAGTTTGTAAGGGTCAGGCCAGACAAGCAAAGGATGCTACCATAATGATGTGGCATCGAGGCGTTGACATGCTCTGCCCATGCCTCCTGCCGTATCAGTATCAAAAAAACCGCGGAGAATTCGTCCTCGCAGTCCGGATGGGACATTAATGAACACATTATCTTGGGAGCGTTGAAGTCATCCACAATAAGTAGATGATGGAACGATGCTAAAGTCCAGTAAACTTCTCTGGGTTGAGCGTACTCATCTATATTGGCGCATAAGAGAAAGCGACATATTAAGAATGCTCCTCAACTGCATAATATATGTAGCACCGAGGGACGTTCAGTTCATTAACACCGAGGCCTGCTGTAAACCACTCGACAGTATCAATAATGTGACCTGATGCTCCATGGTGTGCTTTACAATGCATGCGGTCAAATTTCGGTTCTCACGATTTGTTAACGTTTTATACTCTATCATCATGCGCATCAACGTAGGTTCAACTATTACTTGACACCACGTAGATGTTAGTGGTTTGTCTTTACTTATCTGAATCAACATGAATGGGTCAGAGGGATCTTCCGAAGTTGTGGTTGTTGGAGGTGATCTCAATAAAATGCGCATACTTATAAATATATTCATTGTGTGTTCGGTACAATTTTTAGCATGCAGCATAGAAGAAGGAAGACTTTACAAATTAAAATGCCCATATCAAATGTGACGCTCCACTGGGGAACAGTTTCGGCAGAAGTTTCAAGACATTGAGTTAGAAACCGAGTTATGATTGTTTGTAACGCGTGCGTGGTGTAGCAGCTGTGCAATCGTTTGAAACTGAGGTGACCATCTAATCAATGGAAAACTTGATATTTCATGAAATCCTGTACGAAGCATGTTGAGTTTGTTTTGGGTAGCATGAGTTTTGGAGGTGGAACGAAAGTTGACTCATACGTATCAAAGTTGGATGAACGTGTTACTGAGTAAGCCAGTATGCTATTAAAATCAAATATATGTATTGAAAGATTTATTTCTGATTGTGTATGCTACTCATGTATAATCAAAATAAATCCCATTTCGCATGAGCATATCAAAATGTCAATCACAATGAACGCCCTAATTGAACATTGTGCTACTTTCGCACAATTGACGAATCAGAGCAGCCCTGTTCAATCAACTATACATGTGTCATATAAGTGTTGTGTGAAATCCTGAAAAAGACAACCGGTCAATCCGAAGTCAGTGGAGAATGTTCCGTTTAATATTCGCTTTGAACGTGGCCACTCTTTTATGTAAGTTGTACGGATGTTGACACGTGTTGTACTTGTGTTCCGTATTGCTTTCATTTGCATCACCTTGTAAATAACCGTTGTCACATTTAACATTCCCATTGTGTAAATCGTCATTATAGTTGGTCAAAGTCAACAATTTGAACTTCAATACGCTCTTCCTAAATACCCCCATAGCATTGCAGATAAACAATATATGAGGCTATAATGGAGGACTGTCTCCGGCAGTCACAAGATGCTGGTGTGGACCTCCTACCTGGTTGAAGGCTGACTGATCTTGATTATGCTGACGATAAGGTGTTGTTGTTTGACAACTTTCAGGCAGCGCAAGCAACGCCAAATGCGATTTCACGTTCTGCTAAGTACTTCGGAATGCGCTTTGCAGCCTCGAAATGCAAAGTGCTTCTGCAAGACTTAATGTTAGATTAATAGTCATGGAGGTTGTTGACCGGTTTGTATACCGGGAAAGCCGCATCAGCGGGGGCCGGCGAGGTGTAGGGAATGAAATAGAGGCGCATATTTTCAAGGCTAGAGTGGCGTTTACTAATCTGAGGCACTCATGGCGACAGAAAGGTATCTCCCTGAGGCTTAAGAGTCGCGGATATCAGACAACAGTGAGGGCTGTATTACTATACGGCAGCGAAACCTGGCCACTCAGGGTAGAAGACCTGAACCGTCTTCAGATGTTCTTTCGTTCAGTCCTTACACTTGAACAAACTTAGATGGTTAGGTCATGTAATAAGGATGCCAACTAGTCGTCTGCTACTCCGAGCACTGTTTGCCGATGCTCTTTTTTAGTGATAAGGTCCTCTCCCCTCCCTCTTTTTTCTTCTCTCTTCCTAAACAGGGTTTGTTTCTTCTTCTTCATGGTTGTGTGGCAATTAAGCATCAGTGTGAACCACTGATGTATTGCTGTCTACGATGATGATGATGATGATGATGATACCTGAAGCTACCTAACCCTATCGAGGAGGAGATTCAAGCCAATCATCAGGGTCACTAAAGTAGGCTACATAGGCGCGAGTTACAATAGTGCCGGTAAAATATTGAATCGCACATGACAAAATGAACTCCATGTTCGAAAAGCACCGTACACACGGACTGCAATATATTGGTTAAATTATAACGGTGAATAGTGTCGTAATGACTTTTGAACTGTTTCGCGAACCTCCGGTTGTCCACCATTATGAGGTTGACTGAGTAACTACCAGAATGTCAGAGGTACATGTACTTAGCCACAATTAACTTAGAGATACTTGTCATAACATTTGCATGATAGGAAAGATAAGTATCTCGAAAGTGGAAAATACATCGACCAAATATGTAACCAATAACTATATTCAGAGTGCATTTCCAACAATCTATAAGTACTCGCTTACATTACGGTGATGAAAAGTACCACGGTGCAAGACGTACCGAATACCTGCATGCATGATTTGTACAGAATCCGTACTGATTTAACAACATACAGGTGCGAAATTGTGAATTGCAGGGGATTGCTGTTTATGGGGAAGTTCAAAGACATTACGATACTCAATTACGGGGGTTCTTCTTAGCAGTGCCTGTTTATCATGCTTGAGTCACTAGCTATGCTCCAACTTTGTGATGTACATATTCCGCGAAGTGTGCCGTATGTGCATCTCCGTTCGAAATGTCAGTTAGATTCTATGATCCTGGGGAAAACAGATTCAATAACACTGGTTAACAGTTCATTGTTTATTTAACCGCCATTCAGCTTAGCTTCAGTGGGTGAAGTTGTTACCAAGTATCCATTAAACCCAATCAACTGATGTGTGCATTTAAAATTTACACAATAGAGTTCTTAGCCGTCATCTAATCCATTGTGAAACATATGTTAACTTTCACAGATACTCAAAAAATTTAGTTTAAAAACAAACAAGGAGGTGAAATATGGAAATCTTCATCTATTGCAGATTAGGCGATAGAATGTGTCCGAACAATTCGGCAGATTGTAGAGTCATTTTACATCGTATGCGCCCGTCACCAATAACGTGTATGCAACTGAAATAATTCGTGAACGGTCCGGATATTGTAAACTTTTAAAACCTATCATAGAAATGTTTCGAAACTATGCGAAATTTTATCAAAACCTACCAGATATATTTAGTATAGTTGACGTAATGATTGATTTGGGTGAACATTACATCTTTACTTTTAGTTACGTGCTCATCAATGGAAACGAACAAAAGAATTATTAATGGAACACATGCTCGGGACGGAGCTTATCCTTGGATTGCTCACATCAAATACGTAACGGAGGGATTCAAAAGCTACTGTGGTGCGACTATTATCAATAACCAATGGTTGCTCACGGCTGCCCACTGCATGTGGCCCGAAATGGGCTTTGAGTAAGTGCATTTATTTATGTTTTGTTGTTAAGTTGTCTCGGCAGTTCACTTGTAATATCTAGCAAGTTTAGGCGGGTTAGCAGCAAATATTCATGCTCAGTCTGTAGTGTCAGGTATCTAAACCAACATTGATATGAATTAAGTGTTTGGTTCATGTAATCCTGAGACGAAACATCTTGTCGGTCAACGCGTTTCATGGGAATGGAATACACAGCATAACCCAATGATCACCTTGGATTGTGATTGATTTCTTACGGGTTGCATAATTTCCGAAGCTTCCTAATCGTAGCATGAGGAAAACGGATGTTTGAAAATGGAATCAAATATCACTCGTTCACAACCGTGTTTTGTTGATGACTGTTTGGATCAGGGAGCACAGTTTACCTCTCAGCAGACTTTCTGTACAAATAGATGTTTGTTGCCGGATTTCTCAAAATGTTGATTGAATTCCACTGATTACATTTGGATTGTCTTAAACGCAGTTTTCAAATACTTTCGTTAAGCAAACGCAAGCCGGATCACTGGCACGTGCAAATTGGGAGAACGAAAATTGTAGTGAGTCTTGTTTTTTATACACTATTTAGCACCTTCATAAATGTGCGCGTGTATGAGGGCGGTTATAGGTTTGTGAACATTTTGACGAAATAAGTGAATAACTGCATGCTATAACAATTTCAGCGGAAATTACGTCCTTGTAAGGTTACATTAAGATTGATCGTGCTGTCTTGACCGGTCAGAAGCATGGGACGATTCTATTTATACATTGCGCTGTTTCAGATGCGACCAACTACAGCTGCTGTCACGCGGAAAACATAAGTTCTGCAAACTCACCTATAACACACAGTTGATAGCATCACATCTAATAACCGAGAGAAATACTTAAGTATGTCTGTCTGTGAATGTACTAGCACGAAACCTATTGGTGATATCTGACGCTATTGACTGAAGTTTCATAAAACCCATCCGTCCTCAACTGCAACTACTATGCCCTTATACTGGGGTGATGTTTTATGTTAAATTGAACAGAGAGCTGTGTCTCTAATTTGTATGCAGTTATTGACCGCAAGGTTTCACATATGCAATGGAGAGTCCTTACCACGAAATTGATACAGTATCAGGTAACGGTTTACAATACAGCTGATGATGAAGCGACAGTAACGCTTACTTAGAAGTGCAATCGGATAAGCATTCGAGTATTGATTGCAAAATGGTATATAATTTTGGATGGTTCCGAGAACCAATTTCAAAAAATAGATTAGCTGAATACTAAATGCGTTCACTTTATTTTTAACTACCGTTTTGTTGTTGGACATACTTACTCTTATGTAAACTCTGGGGTATATTCTATATCTAGACTGGGGGAGAACACACACCGGATGAACAGATTATCGATGAGACTCGACATTCATATTACAGGTATGTTTAACAAAGGACAACTCATTTATAACGAACACACATTGATTATGATATACTTAACGAATTGTTCCATGTTAGTTCGCATGTGGTTTATTCCACTGAGCAAGTATTCGGAGATCACTGTATGTCACAAAGGACGACTGTGGGCTATTTAACTTACGACAATATTGGTTGATAGTATGACCAATCTGTGGTGTTTCAAGGTCTTGAAGCAAACGTATAAAGGGTAACGAATGCATTTTGATTTTTACAGTGAGTTCACGCAATTCGTATATCGATGATTGGGACAATGGTTCACTGCGAAGTTGCAGTTGCAGTCGAAGACTGTTAATCTATCCAGCACGATAGAGAGGTTACCAAGCGTTTATAGAATCGCTGGTTTGACATATTCAACCAGTACCAGTGAAGATATTCAACCTACAAATAGAAATCACAAAACCACTATGTTGCTGGTTCACGATAATAGCAGAATTGGTACAGCAAATGTTTCTCAGTTTTGCATCAATTATCATTAATGCTAGCCCCAAGTCGTCTCCAGTTTGCCTAGCTTACGCTTCCACGATCACATAAACACCTCAGTCTATGAAAGTCAGTCATAATAATTACGAACGTAATATAGTGCGAAAGTGTGTGCGTTGAGACATTTGCATTTTTTAGTGGTTACCGTTTGTTATCAGCATATTCTTCAATATATTAATTACATTTGGTTATTCCAACCCATCCTGATGATAATCTTTATCAATGTGTGTGCTTAAGCACCCACTGGAGTGAGAGACATTTCACCGAATTTAACAAAATCGAATTATAGAAAATCAAGAGGAGTATGACAAGCAACTGTAACAGGTTGACGTATTGGAAGAGACAGAGGAGTGATACATCAGCCGTGGTATGTGAGTGAGAGAAATACGGTTCACGTTACTGTCTACAATTTCAATTTGAGTCACGCATCAGTCGTTCTGGCTCCTCGTCTATATTAAATCTTCGTGAGCTGTGATCATTGGTTTATCAACCCATATGGTTTGTAAACAATCTAATATGGGTTTATTTCACAACATGAAATCATAATAACGTCTAGTATACTGCAATATGATAATAATGTACTTTGGTGGTCTTGATTATACCAATTATATTTCAATCCGTTTTGATGTGCTTGAAAACATTTTAAAGAATATCTCTCATGTACTACATATTTCGTTTGTAAAGGGGCAGTCGGTTGAATGCAGCAAAAATTCTACATTTTCATGTGGAGAAGATAATACTACATCCAGCTAATGAAATCGGTAAGATTTGATTGAAAATGAGTTGCTTTTAACACATGATTTGCATATATTTTAAATGTTTTGTCTGTTGAAGAGTGCTATGAATATGAGATTTTCATTTTATATGAACGTTATCATTACGGTTCTATGAAACGTGTATCTTGGGGCACTGCAGAAGTTTGTAACTGTTCATACCAAAATATATTGTCCAATATGATTACTTATGTCGGATTGTGCACACATTGAAAAGCTTTCGATCAGACAATCTTCAAAACATTAACTCATGGCTAGTGGACACGGTTTGATTCAGACTTTCAAAATTACATTCAGCACGGTTGATAATACGAATATCAGTGCACGCAAAATTTATCTCATTTTATATGTTCGTTGAAGAAGAACTGTAGTCAGAAGTAGACAAAAAGAACAAGTAGGCCTTACTTCGAAGAAAATTGTTATGCTGTATGGCGGAGTAATTTCATTCAAACGAAAAATAGCACGCATAGACGTGCCGAAACGGTCCAAGATTTGAATTTATTATGTTGGCAAGTCATCCTGTAAGTGAATGTGCGAAACAAACAATCAACTCATGTACGTACGGTAAACAACGTTATCAGTACACTTCCAACATCTCGTTTAGTCGCACAGCTTTCACAGTAGGCAAAACTGAAACAATAATAAACAATTTAGTATAGTGCATAAGTTGATCATTGTAAAATACACTATTGTAACGAATGCCGTGTTTGTTCTATTTTCTCCGTTATCTCCGTGAATCACTCGTGAACATCGTTTCCACTGTTCAACATACCAACAAGGCCTTCCACATTATGACATAGCGCTTATGAAGATCAAAGGACTCATACCATATATTTGGAATAAATCCGTACCCGCATCACTGCCCCCGAGCAAGAAAGTAAGACAGTGGCCTTTGGGTGGCGAAAAATGTGCCATTGTTGGATGGGGCTGCACAAAAGCTGGGGATGGTGTGACTGATGTTGCTTCGGTCGCCAAACTAAAAGTGTTACATGGTCAGACCTGTGACCAGTTATTGAACGATGTAAACCATGGTCACGAATTCTGCGCTGGTTACTACAAATCGGGTTTGGGGACATGCTCGGTAAGCCAAATCTGATGATGTTCCTATAAATCTGTTAAAGTGAGATAAAATTTTACTTATAACCGTGTGAGATTTTACAAATCGTTAGTCAATAAAATTTGCTGTGTTGTTGTGGAATGTTCCGTCAGATAATGTAGTTTAACCGGTGAATTGCTGATTGAGTTGGCTGATTACAAATTCACATACACTATATGAGCATGTCATTGATTGATGTTTTGATTCTGGCCCAATGAAGTCATCACATATTCTGTACTCTTGGACTGAGTAGTGTAATACATATGCATATAAAGTGTTGTGATTAGGCACTGCTTGTTTTCTACTCCCAATCAAACTACCTGTCAGGTTGTCTTTACTAGGATCAATGAAGTTTGTCATCTAACTCTTCATCATTACCGACTGAATGCCACTGAATGCTTAAAATAGGAAACGTTCTTTCTGTTTGCTGATTTCAAACTACTCGCCTTATTCACCATCAGTCACATGAGTCTAGACCATGTAAAACAGGACGTGTTGGTCTAACGATCACGTTTTGATGTACCAGCGGATTAGTATAATTCGTATTCCTCAAAAGCAATTGATTTAGTACACACGCCTTCCCTTATCAGCTTGGCGGTGTCACACATGAAAAGAAGTACACTTATGTGACGATGAGGAGGGTTCTTTTATATTAGGTTTCATCAATGTCGTTATTTCAATCCATATTTATGGCTGCAATTGTCTTTATACATGCGCCACAACACTGGCTGAAATTTGGTTCACATCAACAAAAAGGGTAATGTAGGCACCTGTGTTGAATATTATAAAACCTATCTGGTTAGACGAATCAAATTAGTTATATTTGTTTGCCAAATGCAACTGCTTAAGAAGTTGATTGCTGTACTGCTATACTCAGTATGCCAAGCAAGCATATTGCAAACTTGTTGTAACCTGTTGAAATCCATCACGCATTACCTCCATCAATTCTGTTATGAATTCAACAGGGCGACAGTGGAGGCGGTCTAATTTGTAAACATCATGGTTCAACGATGGTCGTCGGTGTGGCTACTAGGTCCCACACAGAACAGCCGCAAAACTATCCCAGCATCTACGTGCAGGTAGCGACCTTCCTCGAATGGATAGAAACGGAAATGAAGCAAAACTGAATATGATACTATTTGAGGTGATATGGGAATAAATCCTGGTTGGTTAGAAATTTGTTATTATTCATGTCTTGAAGGTGTGTGAGTGATTGCACAACTTCTGAAAGTTGGTCAAATTATGCGTGAAGCTCAACAGCTGAACAGGCGTGAGGGATTGAGCATGAACTTGCAACTCGAGACCGCGACTATACATCTTTCAGCACCGACCGGCATAAGAACCACGAGAATTTGAGGCCAAATATATGATCCATGATAATTCCAATTAACGTTTGATAATGAACATGTAAGATAGCAAAACTATGTAACAGTTTACGGCCCATAACGACGAGACTGAATTACTTCGGAGACCACAATTTTCCAAATATGTTGACACAATACAGTGAAATAGGCAGCACATCAGCCTGAAATATTCTAAACTTGATTCATTAGTCTGATTGACTCAAGCGTAGCCCAATCGTACTTGGAAGATATGTTTCAATTTTTAAATCGATATATGAAGTGTGCTTGTAGTTTGCGGATGCCAACTACCCACAAATCAAATGTTTCAGAATGAATGATAAAGCATCAGTCCTGTATACTATGATACTATCATTGGAGAATTGCGTCGCGTCACACTGAAGTGACAAAGTATACCTCGTAATCTCGTATGTTGTGAGTTTTGTCAGCTACTCCATAGCCTGCAAAATACATGACAAAAAACACATTGTCCTTCTGAATGATTTCCTTCATACATTTTCAGTAGGATTATTAGCCCCACGCTGAAAGATGCAAATGGGTGGACTGTGTCGAAGGTCATCTACCAAAATCCATCCTCGATGTTATTGTCATATTCATTGACGGTGCAGTTGCGGAGCACCTGACCCACTGCACGCATGTCGTCAGTGTCAATTATACTCAGAATGTTACTGATGAATAATGAAATCAACATAGATTAACACGGTTGAAATGACCAGTTTTCGACCACTGTGAACACACCTCTCCAAACCAGTGTGATCATCGCATGATTACGGCTGTCACCTATTAGTTAACACAATCATTATTCAATGGCGGCAAACAAATCACCCATTTTAGTGTGTACCACTCCAATAAACTATAATACACACCACGTTGCCTGTTGAGTTGCACAATAACTGTCGTAATTACGTTCGCAGGATCACGGCTGTATGTTGCTGCTAATTGATCTGTCGTATAAGCCAATCAGATGCTGATTTTGTCCATTTCACAAATCTTCCATTTTCGATTTGCTGTTCATGTTAAGTGTAAATTAAGTTTTCCATGATGATCATAACACGGAAAGTCTGATGAACCTCACTAAAAATGAATGCACTCATCAGTTTAGCTAATTATTCAACCATTTATCAAAACTCATTCCCATGTAGCATCAGCCGTTTCATTTACTTAGGGTGAAATTCACTTTGCATTTCGTTTCGGTGGTAAACGGAAACTCACCTGAAGAGTAATACACAAACCGTCAGTTATATCATTCACTAATCGTTCACTCAACCTAAATGCAGTGAGCTCTTTGGGCCATTTCGTTTTAAGAACACACAAAGACGCTATCTACCTAGATTTATGACGTCCATTAACAAAAGTTGAACTTCCACTTTTATTTCACACTCAACTTTTTCATACAGTCGCTTGCAATTGTTCGACGACTTATACTAGTGTGTGCTTTGCATAAACTCACGAGGAATCACTATAATGACTAATAATGTTGAATGTTGTGAAGCAGGCTGCCGTCGATATTCGGCATCTCCATTTTCGTTAACTGTGGAACAACTTGATGTTGTAAGGGGTAGTTTTCAAGTTTGTGTCTGGTTTGTACACAGCTAATTGTTGGGTTTTTTGGTTAATACATTATTCGGACAGACGTTTACGTTACATAGCCGTTTCGAAATGTGTGTCAGCCAATGTGCAATATACATGAAGTTAAAACATAGATAATCGCCAAAGTAGGTTTTAAGTATAATGTACCACATAGATACTTCTATAATTCTACTGTTCGGCGTAGTACAAATGTGTGGTGAACTTAGTTACATAGAATTCTGTTATGCACAATTTACCTCGTTAAAAAAGCTGCGACATAATTAGAAAGCAATACCTTACCTAGAACATTGGTTACAGGTACTTACCAGTGTTCCATCTGATTTAAATATGGATACCATAACCGATGCTGCTGGTTAGTATTACTATTCTCAGTGGACATAATTCGACTACTGAGAGCAATGTGTTTGTGGAAACGAACAAAAAGATAGGCCAGTGGTCCGTTGGCCTGCCGCCTGCGGTTGCGGGCATCTGTTATTGTGACGGATAGCTCAACGCCAGCTGCAAATGAAATCAAATACATGCTATCACAAACCTCAATGGAGTTCCACTGTAAAATATTCCATAACGTCTCCATTCATATGTCTACTCTAGTTTATGCATCTGAAAAAATTGCATCAGGCTTGGAGACAGTAGATTCGTTGTGTGACTAAACAGGTCTGTGTTGGTTTTCCTCACTTTTCCATGCTTACTAAATTCATTTGTTATGAACACTGTGGGTTCTTACCCTGTCTTGTCCTATTGTTGTCAAGTAAGTCCATCCCAATGTTTATGCCGAAGAAGACGGGTTGGAAATAATCACAATAGTTTAAATCCATTTGTAGTGATCATTAAAATATCTGATGAAGAATGGAAGTGCTGGAGGGTTAATATTCAATTAATGAAAAGTAAATGGTCATAACATTGGTCCTTTCAACAAATCCCACATATTTTTGACTGGGTGAGTTCAACTTATCCTATGTTAATCTGATTAGTAATTAACGTTAACCGACACATCGGTTGCATGATTGGTGTGAACTACAGATCGCTTTCTACATACAACGAAACAGGAAAACGCTACATAAAGCTTTACGTGAAATGTTACATCTTATTCAGACTTTTATTCACTCAGAGCTAGAATTCATAAGCAGTTTTGCCGATGCTGCATATTTTGTCTAATCTGTGGAATCCTTTGATGTCGTAAGGTAAACAGTCCTCTTCAGAGATCTCGTGGACAATGCTTACCGGGTCAGTGTTACACACAACCAAATAGTTACGACTTCGCCTAAAATTGTGTTTGATGGTGATAGACCGAAACGAACTTCTTCGACTGTTCGTTTTCTCCATCCATAAAAATATTTCTTCTGGCATGACCTTGACCATAAGACCACCGTCAACCTTGTGAAGCGAGAATTCATGTAACTACTCAGCATTATTTATCGAACGTTGAAAATCTTGAGAAATATATTTTTAGAATCAAGTGCACCCTATACTTCTTCATAAACTGGAATACTTCTCTCTTATTATGCCTGTTTTATTATCTTATTTTCATAAGTGATGTAGTGTACAATTAACAATTATGTGCACGGTATGCGTTTAGCATTACAATGTTTATACTGATCACGCTTAACTGAGCGTATTTCTCACTGATGCGTTGTGAAATATACCATTATTATTATTATTAGTTTAAAGTCGAAACATGAAATTCATTTCCCAGGCAAAGTTGTGTGGCTTAGCTGAGTGACGTGTTTACGTTTAGGTTTTAGTGAAATAACACCTGACTTATCACATTTCGTCCTGAAAAGTTAACAACAGCTGAGTGCATTATAACCGTAGGCGTGATAATGCAACCATTGCCTAACAGATTTAATGAGATCGGAGATTTCGACATGTCTAGGAAGTCCTAATCGAAGGGTTATCGATTGGAGTTAACAAGACAGTTACTGTGTCTGCATTTCGAGATGATCGGGCTGCCTGATCATTACTCACAAGCGAAAGTGGTTGAGCGTTCACATATGATAATTCGGTCGTGCCTACCGTGACGTCAATGGCACAGTGGTGAACGCGGTTGCCTCATGAACAGCGTGGGCGAAGTTATAGTCCAGCCAATTACAAGGATATGCACTGTTGATGAACTCTAATGAGAGAGAAACTCGAGTTTAGTGTTTCTTTTTGAAAGGGGCCGACTGGAAAGTCTATGGGAATGCGACAACTTCGATCAAGTGTGGATGGTGTTCAATTTGAAGCGTTCAGAACGGTGTGAATTTACGTTTTATGAGTATGCCACAAGGCACGACATCTTCATAGTTTCTCTAGGGCAGGATCAATTTTACTCCTGCTGAAACCTGAAGTTACTTTATGATACGTGAGTACATCGAACTAGATTAACATTTTTGTAATACCCGCACAGTCATAGGCAATTTAAATTGTGGCAGCTGATTGAATGTATATGTTCGTAGCATCATATGTTAAACAGGTTTTGAGCAGAGTTACGGCGAATTGACTGAATCGTTCCTGGTCATATCATCGTAAATTGGACATTAATCAGTGACTGTTATCCGCCCAGCAAATCCGGCCAAACTGACAAATTCAAGCCATCAAACCGATTCACTGCTTGCGATGATCAACAAGACTTGTGAAAGTAGACAATCACTATGGCTACGGAAATCACTTTTTAGCATAGTCGGATGATGGAATTCAATTCGGTGTTGTTTGAGGCCCGCATATGCAGCAAGGCTGAATCATGTTCTAATTTCCGGAGTTGCTAAGCGTCGGTTGGATGTGTCTTACGATATCTTATGTATTTCTTAGTGCGTACTTCAGCTTCCGGGCTGTTTGTCCAGAATGTGAAGCTTGACAATATTTACATTTACTATGGTAAAAACAGTCGGATTTCTCCAGAATTCTTCGAAGGTCCTTTAATTGGGTTAACTCATTCCCTAACGTGTTTGTGTTTGAATGCCACTCTGATATTTTACTGAGTGTGGTCCCGTCTAGAGTCCTCCGATGTAATCCTTCTGTACGAAATAACGATAGTCGATAGCCAGTTCTTGGGCTAGTTGATCTTGTTACCAGTTAGCTGTCGAACTGATCGTAGAATATTGTCATGGTAACAGTTGGCTCTCATTGCCGACTTTACACTCTTTTATTCTTTCGAAATTCATCCTCGGAACTAGTAAATAACAAGGCACTGTGAAACAAACTGGATGCAACTACCTTCTTGGTACACATGTGGTGTTCTGAGCTGAAGAAAAGGTACCTATAGAAATGGGTGTTCCTTCTGTGCAAGCGTGTGTCGATGTTACCGTCAGCTCTTCTGCGTATTCTGCAGTCTA